>JABASM010002274.1:0-11498 GCA_019776545.1 Brachystomella parvula | reverse complement strand
TTTTAAGCAAATATTGACCCACTAACTCACTCGCGGACATCACAAAGAAGACCGTGACCGAAATAATAAATTAGCATTGCACGGTATAGAGAAAGGCGAAGGTCGTCATCTTATCTCTGTTCTCATTAACTTTTGACCGAAAATCCAATACCCCTGCCCACTGTTCGCAGCGTAACGGTACGACGGTCGTACCGGTACGAGTATGGGTACGGAAACCGTAGCCAGTCGTACATTTGCGAAGTCGTACCGGTACGAGTACGGGGTACGATTTTGTTTTTTTGATGGTACCGGTACGAGTACAGGGTACGATTTTTTTTTTGATCGTACCAATACAAGTACAGGGTACGATATTTTTTTTTGTGATCGTACGAGTACTGGGTACGATTTTTTTTTGATCGTACCGGTACGAGTACGGTGTACGATATTTTTTTTTGTAATCGTACAGTACGAGTACTGGGTATGAACTTTTTTTGTATCGTACCGGTACGAGTACGGGGTACGCCCTTTTTGCCGTATTTGTACGGGCCACGACGTTCTACCCAAATTGCGAACTGTGCCCCAGCCTCTGCTGTTCTTGGGAATAGTAAAGTAGTGGGCTATCATTTCGGAGCGGTAAACTTTCCATGCGAATTTGATAACGGCGATTTTTGAATGTCAATTCACCATCAACAATTCTGGGCGTTTTTTGGATATTTTAACTTCAAAAAGAATGATTTTCCGTAAATTAACTTCAAAATGTTAATTTGGAAGATTTCAATTAGAATTGCAGTTACGGGTTCCCATTAACTTTCATCCTATAGCTCCTTTAGGTTACAATAAATCACGTAGTCCTCTAAAATTGCTGAGGAAGAAACTAAAGTTAAAGCTTCGGAAATGAATTATTCTCATTTCATTACCATTCGGAGTTAGGTAGATAAGCGCAGGCTGCAGTTTTACACTTTTCAGAACTTGCTCCACTCCCCGCCCGAAAATAAATTATATTCCGAGGTAGCAAATATTGCCTTGGTAGAAATCTAACCATTAAGTGACTTTAGATGACAATCTTAAATTAGCAAGTTAAATTAGAAAACAGGCGTTTCCATAACATACAGTCATTCCTCTAGCTTCCTTAGAGTATAAAAAGTTAGTGAGAAAATGTGCTTGAGTTTATTCAAGCATTCTATTCGTGTATCCGCAAGGGTTCATTCGCATGCTTTTCACTCCTTTTTTTAGAGAATAGGCAACTCAGCATGCTTTCGCCGAGAGAACTTCATTTCGTGAAGTCTGTCTTTAAACTCTTGACAACATTTGGGTTAATTCCATTCTACTACAGAAATGAAAAACTAGAAAAACAGAAATCTGGAATGCTTAGCTACGGCATTAGTTTCTTTCCTATAGTCTTTAACGTTGGAAATTTTATCTTCTGCTCCTGGCTTGCCTTGGCCTTTAACGTCTCAGTATCGAAGAAGTTGCTGCTTTGCATGGTGATTCTGATGAGCTTCGCAATGGCTAATAACAGGCTCGCATGCTTGCTGTACGGAAACGAACTTCGAGCATTAGCCGCCAATGTCATAATCCTGGACGACCAACTTAGTAAGTCTATAATTAGAAATTTTGCCCGATTCCTTGCAATTAAAGAGAAAAATACAACAACCGTCAAAAATAATATTATTAAAGGAGTAGCGCTGCGAAAGGAGTTTTAATAGTCTTTTAGAATTAAATTAGGGTTAACTGAAAAATCCAACTCTAGCCTAGGGACTCAAACCAATGAGCTGCCGGATGAGGCTTCCGCTAATCGCCGCCGGTGCTAAGCCGTTTGTCTTTCATTTATTAATAGCGCGAGCTATTCATGCGATTCCCAAAAAATCTTTGTGTAGTGTCCGCACGTCCCCAGCACATGGATCTCAGCAACGGCTGGGTGGATTCACTTCATTTTTTGTATGAGAGTTCTTAAGGGTCCCTAGTTGTTCACTATTAAATATCTAAGCGATCGGTGAAGTTTTGAAGAATTTCAATTTTTAACCCATATGGGCTTATGGGTATACCCGGTATACCCCCGTTTACACCTGGTATACCCGGTATACCCCCATTTACACCCGGTATACCCCTGTTTACAGCAAGTATGTCCACATATACACCAGCTAGACACGGTATACTCCCGTATGAGTAAATTACTCTTAAATGAGTAAATCACTTTTAAGTGATGTGAATTACGCTTAAATGACTAAGTTACTTTTAAATGAGTAAATCACTTTTAAGTGATGTGAATTACTCTTAAATGAGTAAATTACTCTTAAATGAGGAAATTACTCTTAAATGAGTTTTCTCTTAAATGAAGCGAATTACTCTTAAATGACTAAATTACTCTTAAATGAGTAATATCGGTACACGTTTAACTACGACTGCAGATAAATCACCGGTGAGTGATGAACTTGGCACATTTGTTTTGCTGATCATGCAAAAAAATTCCCCCTTTCTCCCTCCCTCCAAAAAAACTGCAGCGGAGGAGACAACGGCATATATGGAGCTTGTCAAATATAGTATGGTAAATGAAAAACAGTATGACAGTCTTAAAGACGTACGCAGATTCATATTAATGCTACTCAAGCTTGCTATTGCAGACCTTTACAGTCACAGACTCCTCTTCTAGTACACTCATTACCTTCTGGAATTCAGTAGTTTTACTCAAACTTTGTAAAAGTGAAATTATTCTTGACTGTGATAGTATCTCTTGGGCTCTCGCTTTGCAGTTTAAAATACATGCCTTTTTTGTTGCAGTTTTGATCAAAAGCTACTACAACGCAAGAGTCACCAGAGTCAAGAACTTACCTTTCACTTTTGCAAAGTTTGAGTAGAACTACCATATTCCAGCAGCGGAATCGTGTAGAGGAGTCTGTGGTTGCAAATAACTGCAATATCAAACTTCAATAGCACTTGCAACAAGTATGTAAAGTTTCTGGTCAACTCGTGACCTTTCAAGGAATGAAATGCTGTGGTGAAGGAAGATAGAAGGTAAGGAAGCAGCCTACTCGGGGACTACCTCGAGACTGATAAGGATGCTAATCCCCATGATGTCTGATAACTGAAACTTTCTGTCGTCCATCCCATTCCCGTCAACCGATTCTTTTCTAATTAGAATATGTAAAAGAGCTGTGATAGAAAAGTCTGTAGATAGAGCTGCGACGAATGTCCATACCAATCCTAACTCTTGAATTTCATGCCTCATTGATTGTATTTATAACAATATCATTATTGTATTTCAACAATACTTAATAGCTTAGTATGTTATGCGACATATTGCGCTGGCGAAGGCGTCTTGCTTTAAAGGTGATACTACATATTTGCTCTGATCTCCTCCGCTGTTTTCTCTCCCACCAAAAAAAAAAAAACGGAAAATTCCCTTCCAAAATATGTATAAGTTGGGGAACCTCGAGCAGTCGAAAGTTTAACGTAACACGGTACACCCCTATATACACACGTGTTTGTTCCCGCTATTACATACTCCCGCGTTTGTACGGTTTATTTTTTTTTAATTCTTTTTTAGAAAAGGAATGCTTGTCAAGCAGAGAGCAGGACCTGAAAGGGGCGATCTCGTACACTTACAGGACGGAGCTATATTTGGCCACCGTAATTGGCACCGGAATTACGTTAATCTGCTTCATTCCTGTAGCTCTTTGGCTGGGTCTCTCCGAACTTGACCTAGGTGTTGGCCTATTAGTGTGTTATGCAGGCGCTGATATCCTGTCAGTGCTCATATCAGCCAATGACATCGTCTTTCTTCTCACTGTACTTGGAGCTTCTATACTTATCAGTATCTACTGGCTTCGAAAAGCATGGTAAGGTTAGGTGGTTAAAACGGCTTTGAGCGCCCGCTTCACTGCAAAGTATCTGAAACACAAGAGTTTCACTCCTCGCAACAAGGCGGCCGCAAATTACCGAAAGGAGAAGGCGAGTCGCTTAAGGGACTGAGCATTTCCGATGGATTTCAATGAAACCTGATCCTTATAATTCTGTCGTCGCTCTGTCCGGTTAGAATGCTCAAACTTGGCAGCCGAAACACATTCAGTTTGTCTTTAAGTTTCCATGACAGTGTCTTCGGACTGCTATACATTAAACCCCGATTACCAGCCGGGGGTTGAAGTTCATACCTTAAAAAAGCCAGCACTTTAGTCTCCGAAAAAAAATTAAAGGCCCCGGACCTTTGTCTGGAAATATACAACAACCCAAGCAACCCTTCGGAAAAGCTACCCAGAAATTACGTTAAAGAACCAGCATTAAAAACCTTGCGGATAGCCATTTTTAAGGACGTGGACTCTTACTTGGTTTTCTATTCTTTTCTTTTATTGCAGTATTGATTGGCCAGGGCGCAGAGGCGTTGAATACAAAGAAGCTTGTCTGAAGCTCTACAGGTTCATGCAAGTTTTGAACAACTTGCATAACATAGCATTCGGTTCAACATTTCTTCCTGGCTCAAAACTAGTGATTATCGCGGTTGTCATGATTGCTGCTGGATGCGCAGTACGCTTGAGGTCATCGATTCATGTTCTTATTTTCATTGCCCTTTCGAATTATTTGCTTCTGTCTTTCGCTGTTCTCATCCCAGCGTCAATCCTGATGTCTGAAGTGTACAATATTTCAGCGAAATTTCATCGCAACATGGACATGATTTCGGTGTCATCCGCGGAAGCAAGGATGAAGATGGAACGAACGTTGAAATCGTTTCCTACCTTGAAGTACAAAATAGGCTCGTACTACTTCATGGAGGCACGAGCTAAACTTACACTTCTTGACAATCTAGCAAATGGCATTGCGAATATGCTCGTGACTTTTAAGTAATCCCTTATCCACTTTGGATTCGTGATAAAGTTGCTCACCAGCTCGTTGGCACCGAGACACTACATATCTCTAAAAGTTTATGCGCAGCATCTTGAAGCACCCTTTACAACTTTAAACAAGAAAGGAAGTCAAAATGTGGATAGAGAAGTTCCGACATATTTCAACGAAACTTAGTGCGATAGTTAGTACTCACCAGTAGCTTCAACTTTAGTAAGGGGCAAAAGTAGGGCGTTGACCTTTTGTGACCTTGGGGGTCACCTAAGTTCAGTCACTTGACCTCATGTGTTTTGGGTGTTACTAAAAAGTGTGGAATGTATGATGAGTGAAAAGTGTGATGAGATGAGCCTTCCCCTGACTACTGCTGACACTGACACTGGAAAAGTTGCCGGAGCGAGCTACACTGCTGACTGAGTTCAATTAATTATTTCTGCTCACCCTTTTTTCATTGCTTTTGAAATTCATGTTTTGGATTGAATCATAACACAAAAGTTATAAATTCTCCTCGCGCTGTTTCCGTGTTGTCGCGGTTTATTTAAAAGAGACTATTTGAATGAAATGTTTTCATTCACACACCAATAAAATCGACTTAAAATCCGCCCATGACCGTTTAACCCTCTTAAGTAAGAACCCTCTTAAGTTTCTTTCATGCTTTTGAAAAAATTGTCGATTCATATGACAGAAATAAGAAGGGGTTATAGAGGCCTGATTTCATATTCCCGTTTTGAAGTAATTTATAGGGATGGTGGGCTCGGATTACAGGCACGCCTAGGTTGAATTCCAGCAAGCAGGCCAATTCGGACTAAAACGTAGATCAGAGATATTTAAATTTCATTAAATTACGGGTTTCCATAAAACTTGTAGTCACTCTTGTACAGGGCTGCTCTTACCTTTTTGGACAAATATCAAACAAACACAGAATCCACAGGGATGGCTGGATCCAAGCGAAACTGGCACTATTGACAATCACGCCCTTAGGTACTGTAAACATTTGCCGCTTAATTTGCTGACGCATCGCGGAGTGTCTTGCTCTGCAGAGGAGTACGTTTGCCAGAAGGGAGATAGAGAAGCTCCGAGATCTCAATAAAACTTGGCAGGAAGCTAGCCCAGACAAATACCTCCAACTTTGGTAAGAGACGTAAGTGGGGCATTGACCTTTTGTGACAGTTGGGAGTCAACAATGGTCTGTCCCCTCATGGATCCGAACAAGTAATACGTCAATCGAACGTGTTTGGTTTCCTGTGATTGTGGATGGATTCTTTTGGCCTAAAACCTTGACCACTCTGACCTAAAACTTGACCGCCAGGGGTCGCTTAATTTTCTGCGCAGAAGTTTGCGACATCAAGCGGCCATGTATTTGGTCAGAATGGTCAAGCACGTTGTGTTTCCAGAAGCAAGAAACCAAGCTCTGACGATTGATATATCGTTTGTACGTAAGGTGAGCCTACAAGGTGTCCCACTTTCGTCCTGTTCCAAAGCTGGAGCTATTAGTGAGCACTTGCTGTGTCGCACCAAGTTTGATTAATAATCTGTCGGAGCTCGTCTGCGATCTTCGTGACTATTTTGCTGCTTTGAACTCTGTTATCTTTCTTTTGTGGCTTTTTTTTTTAACTTTTCCAGCTTCCCTTTTTCGTTTACTAAGGGGTGAAACCCCTTTATAAATCGATATGTCTGTCTCTCCGTCTGTCTATCTGTCTATATATTGGTGCGATAACTTGCAAACGGTTTGCCGTAGACCCTTGAAATTTAGTATACAGGTAGAATGGTTACATTGGAAAGACTGAGTTAGAATTTGGGCACTGCAGCGTGAGCGCTTTGCGCGCAGTGTGGATCAGCGCTGCAAACCTTTCGTGGTTTTGATTCACGTCTCCAATTCGCCCCCGGGAAAGAGCGGGAAAGGGACACTTTTAAATTCTGATCTGCTAGTGAAAGGATTGTTCATCAACTCAGCAGACATTAGACGCCAAGGTAGCAGATAACAGACAGATAACATCAACTTATTAGACTTTGTTTCATCCCTTTGTTAACCTCCGGTTTAACGGTTTATTAAGGGGAGCAACCCCGTTACGAGATCGTTATGTCTGTCTCTCTGTCTGTCTGTTGGTGCGATAACTTGTTGACGGTTTGTTGTAGACACTTCAAATTTGGCATACAGGTAGAAGGTTGCAGTGGGAAGACCTGGTTCAAATTCGGGCGCCGCAGCTTGCGTGCTTCGTGAATCAGCGCTGTGAATACTTTTTCCTAGGCGTTTGCTATCTGTTACAGACTTGCCCTAAGGAAAGCTAATCTCGAATTTGAGTGCTATAGCTTTAGCGCTTTACGCACGAAAATATAGTTTTAAGGTCTTTCGTCAAAATGCAAACACTTCGTTTCACCCCTTTGTTACACTCTGGTTTAACGGTTTATCAAAGGTTAAAACTGCTTTATGAGATTGAAATGTCTGTCTTTCCGTCTGTTTTTCTTTTGGTGCGGTAACTTGCCAACGGTTTGCCGTAGACATTTCAAATTTGGTATACAAGTAGAAGGTTACAGTTGGAAGACTGAGTTCGAATTTAGGGGGCGTAGCTTGAGCGCTGCGCGCGCAGCGTGTACCAGCGCTGTGAACGCTTTTTCCTAGACGTTTGCCATTTGTTACATGGATATGTAGAACCTACCCTAAGGAAGAATAATTTCGCTTTAGAGCTTTGCGCGCTAAATTCTGTCAAAATTCAAACACTTGGTTTCGCCTCTTCGTTACACGGTTTATTTTAAACATTTTGCTTATTTTCGAAAGCACACACAACACATCAAAAAATCCTCGTGGCACAAAATGTTTCTTTAAGCATCTGCACGGTGACCTAATTTACATTCTAATTTTCGGAACCGAAAACGAACGAACTCTGAAGTGTTGTTGATCGAACGCTTAGCTTTCGTTAGGGTGACCTGCGACAACCAGCTGAAAAAATTTTACCAGATCTGTTGCGAATATTATGCTTGATTTTTAAGCCAGGCTTTTAATGTTAAAGTTATTATCTAAGTCAAATAAGGTCTCACAACTTCGTTTCCTTCCTTGCTCCAAACCAATGTCCGCAAAATTGTAATTGGAAAAAAATTATTTTCGAAGCACTTTTTTCACGAGTGTTTTAATTCATTTTAACGCGTTGATATATATGAATTCGGTCTTCCCTACATTTGTTAACTCTGCTTTCACCAAAAAAGGGTCTAGAAAAGTGTAAAAATGTTTTTACTGTTTTCAGCAGCAAGCAGTACCCAGTTGGAAATCGTACGTAAAGCTCACGGAGCATATTTACGCTAGAATCTCGTTCAACTTGGCCGCACTTTCTGCGAAAAAATTACTTTTCTTTTTACGCGTAGATGTTCCGTAGGCACCAGTGTCTGCGATAAAAATTCTCCTTAACCTTTCCTTCCCTAATCCAATACTCTAAAGCTACCAATTCAAGGGACGAAACTCAAAGTTACAGTAATATTGTAAATACGACATCGAGCTTATTACGCGACCTAAACTACTTTAATCGATTGAACTAATTAACCGACTACCGTAAGGATAACGACCTGCACCGCACCCCCGTGTAACCAGGGCCCTTACGATGAAATAAACAAACAAACAAACAAACCATACTCAAGAATTGCGTAGAAAAATGCTTTAGTCTACTACGGAAAATTTGCTCTCATTTCTCCCGTGTAGGTTTCGTAGGTCCCTACCCCAGAGCTGCGTAGAAAAATATTTCCTTTGCCACGTAAAAACAAGGTAGCCACTCTACTCTAAAGTCACGTCAAATAATTATCCAATGAATTTTAATCAATTTTATTAAAAATAGGTAAAATATAATACGTAAGTACAAGAGTTATAACCTTATATACAGTTTTAAATATAGGAACATAACTCATAGCTTGTCTAAAGCCTAATTTTATTTATATTTTTTCTTAAGTTATCTTATTTCTTGAGTTCGACTTCTGAAAGCAATGGTATACAAACAAATTTTTCTATGTATCCAGGGGAATTCAAGTGGTTACGCAAACAGTTTAACTAAAAGTTCTTCCTTAGGCACACGAATGCTTACTTCTACTAGATTAGATACTTCCATGATTCCAAACTTGCTACTGGGACAAGGAAAACTAAAGAAATCAGATTTTCTACGAAAGACTGACACTTCGGCATATAACTCATCCATTTTTCTTACAAAGCACACTTCATGACCTCTATGGAAGTAGTAACGATCAGCATCTTTTAATGTGATCGTTCTCCTGGATTTCTAGTTTTATTTTCCACTAAATGCTGTTTTTCCCCTACACGACGAACTACCTGAGATAAGTGGTTATTGTTGGATTTTATCATAACCTTTAATGTTTGCATGTAATTCTCAAATAGAAAAGCGCTGACCTCTTCCAGCGACCCGAAATTGTATGCGTCCTGGGTTAAATGTATAAGACTGTGAATGTTGTATGTCAAAAACTCTTTGTTGTATAATGGAGTAGAATAAATTTCCGGGTAAGCAATACGTGATACAAAAGTTCAGAGATAGTTATTTGCAAAAGCATAAAATTCACGATAGTTTGAGAGGAGAATTCTCATAGCTAATGCCTAGTCCCCAGGACGTTAAAAACCAAGTGAATCGAGCTAAGTGCGTTTTTTCACTTTACAAGCGCACTTAGCCGTCCACAGGAGCTAAGCGAATTCACCAAGTGAGCTGATTTTAAAATTCACTTGGCTCTCAAAAACCTTCTTTTTCACCTAGGCCCTAGGTGAGGTCGGCATACCTTTTTTTCACTTGGACCCAAGTGAATTTCTGTCTAAAAAGGATAGCTCGGCACAGTAGCATTACGAACACTGGGTTAAAATAGGTTCGAGTCTCATCCTATTTCTTTCAAACTTTGCAGAATAGTAAAATGGAATATTATTTTTCAGTTGACACATAAACTTCAACCTTTGACCCTGAGTTTTATCGAGGGAATGCTATAGCTTGACCCCAAAAAAGTAACGAGAGGTATTAAATTTTTGAATTTGTTATTAACAAATTCAAAAGTGAGCTTGTGAGTGAATTTTTTTTGAAAAACTCGCTGTTGTACTTCACTTGGCTAAATTCACCAGGCTCCGAACATTTGATTCTTAAGCCATATGTTTTCACTTTTTAAAATAAACGTCCTGGGGACGGTGCTTAAACTGAGCAGAAGGAAATGTTGTACTTCGCCGAATCCAGAACTCCTTTGAGTGCAACCATACCGTAATACAAAAGAAATGAGCGATACTCAGTCGCTTTCCAGTAAGCAAGCTCTGACATATCTCTCGGTTTCCTTCCAAACTCTACAGGCGTAAATATACGGTAAGAAAGTAGGCGTGCATAATAATTTTTAAAGCCAAACACGATTCCCGGAAAGGAATTGGGGCTTGTTCCAAAAGAAAAGCATTTTTCTCATTGCTCCTAAACAACTTTTAGATGCATGTAGTCAAGTGGAAATTGAGTCACATTAGTACGTAAGGATGTACTTAGCAGTTTTTCGATCGAGCCTTCCTGGTTCTGCGAATTATACGCTAGCATCAACATTCTCCAAAATGGAAAGAGCAGCCCTGTAGCTTCCTTAGCTAACATAACCCTGAGCCAAGTAAGCCCAAGCTCATTTGTTCGTTTGGAAACCCAGCACTGCACGCGTGCTGTCCATCTTTTTTTCCCAGAGAGTATAGCATTTCGTCCAGCATGCTTTCCCGGAAAGAGCTGAGCTTCGTAAAGTCAACCTTTAAATTCCTAACAAGATTCGGGTTTATTCCTTTTACCTACAGAAATGGGAAAGTAGAAGAACACAAATATGATATTCGTAGCTACGGCCTTAGTTTCTTTCCTATAGTGTTTAACGTAGGGAATTTTATCTTCTGCTCCTGGCTTGCCGTGGCCCTTAACGTCTCTGTGTCGAAGAAGTTGCTCCTTTGCATCCTGATTCTAATGAGCTTCGCAATGGCTAATAACAGGCTCGCATGCTTGCTGTATGGAAATGAACTTCGAGCACTAGCCGCCAACGTCATATTTCTGGACGACCGACTTGGTAAGCTTAATCAAAAGTTTAGTTCGATAAAAGAAAACAACACGTTAGCATTCAAAAATAATATTTTTGGATAACTAGCTTTTCCAAAAATATTATACAGGCTCGTTGAACTAAAATCAGGATTTTACTTAAGGTAAAAATTTCAACGCTCTGCCTAGGGACTCAAACTCATGAAATACCGGATGAGGCTTCCCCTTATCCTTACAGACGCCAAGCCCCGCTACTTTGTTTGTTTTGCAATAATATTTTTTTTAATTTTCTTAGGAAAGGGACGGTTGTCAGACAGTGCGTGGCAGGAGCTGAAAGGGGCGATCTCCTACACTTACAGGACGGAACTGTATCAAGGCACCGTAATTGGCACCGGAATTACGTTAATCTGCTTCATTCCTGTAGCTCTTTGGCTCGGTCTCTCCGAACTTGACCTAGGTGTTGGCCTCTTAGTGTGTTATGCAGCCGCTGATATCCTGTCAGTGCTCATATCAGCCAATGACATCGTCTTTCTTCTCACTGTACTTGGAGCTTCCATGTTTATGAGCATCTACTGGCTTCGAAAAGCATGGTAAGGTTGTTGTTAAAACCGCTTTGAGCGCCCGAATCGCTGCAAAGCATTTGGAACTCAGGGGTTTCACCCCTTGCAGCGCGACCCCAAA
>JABASM010002273.1:0-11504 GCA_019776545.1 Brachystomella parvula | reverse complement strand
GACCTCAAGAAAATTCTTATTCTCATTCTTGGTTGTGGAATATGAACCTTACTCTCATTCCGAAAAATAGGGATTACAAGAATAAGAGGGAGGAGCCAGAATAGAAATCTCATTCTCATTCCTATTCTCTTCTCATTCCGGGTGTTTTCTAACTCTCTAATGTCTCATGAATCTCGATACTTCAGCAGACCTTGGCTCACTCCCCAAGTAAGTATTTAAAACCCTTGAAAAAATCTAAGCTCTGCTATCCCTACTCGAATTGAGTAGTTCGACGATTTAGCACACAAAAATTAATCTACGAAAATTTTCGCCATAATTTTCTACTTTTCTGATCAACTCCCCAAGTCGCAAACTAAGGACCCTGAGTCCTGGCATCATGTCACAGGGACTAATCAAACCAGTAAATTAAAAATCGAGAAAAACGTCTAATCTACAAGAAATTCCTTCGTCCTCCCACAGATTTTTTAGTTAAAGTTTCTGAGATTACCAAGGCTCACTAATCTGCCATACTGGAGAACTGTACTACGAAAGTTTACTTCTGCTCATCTCCTGTGTCATAGCTGTCAAACCGATCCAATCGAGAAGTTGACAGACAATACAATATTTTCCCCATTATTTATGTCGAACGGCTTCGTAGCTCGATTCTGAGGTGCGTTAAGTTCTTCTTATTATTCCCAAGGACCTGAACAAGTAGAATACCTTCCTTATTATCTATTATCATCGGTTCCTTATAACTGTCAGATCAGAAACTGTCATAGAAATAAGTAAACAGTGCCTAAACTTTTTCCTTCAGTTCATTTATATTCATCTCGCCGGTACATTTCCCTGCTTTCTCCCATTTTCCTCCAAGGAAGAATTTGAGCATCATGTGCTCGTGCTCATTTGAAATTTGTAAAGAGTAAATATAATTAAAATTAAATTAACTCTTAATTTTTGATTTAGTTACTGGTAATTTTCTGAAGTTAAGAGGAGAAGAGGATAATGAGACTAGTTTTATCTACGGACGGAGAAAGTAGGTTCTCATGGGAAGAGGAGGAAGGGAAAGGAAAGAGGTCAAGAGTCTGTCTTACCCATGCAGATGAGGAGCTTCCTTGACCATCGACTCAGGTCTCGTCGTATCGTTTCCTTGAGTAGGTCGGACATGTTCTGAGTCAGTGACATGGGGACCCTACGTCATCTCAGTTAAGACTTGTTCCCAACTTAACTTAAAAAAGAGTCCTAGGAAACTACTACTACCACCACAACTTCTTCTTCTCTTCGGCTTCTACTAACTTGGACTAAGAGGCAGCCAACCTGTTGCTGCATTTAATTTCCCTCTCTTCTATACCATAGCCAAAAAATGATCAGAGGGACTTTACAAGAGCAGCAAGGAACAAACTCCAGGAGCAAAATTTTTGCAAACTCCTCGTCTTCTTATGTCTTCCCGATCTTCAGCATTCTTATAATCGAAACAACTCGGCATCTCTCCATCCACCAAAAAAAAAAAAAAAAATAACCGACTTCCAGAATTTATCATCATCAGCTGAATTGAGACTCTAATAGAAATATCAAAAGCAGCCATTAATTTATTATGCCAAAATCAGTGGAATTCTTTTTCTACTCAGAGAACCCCTGAAATTAGACTCAATTATCGATAATCAGGCTTTTTTGAGGAGGGGTAAACATTATTTTGTAAACAAAATAGGGCCTGCATTCAATATATTTGCATCAAAAATTATACCTAACTTTTCAAAATTTTTATTTTCTTATAACTAATACTACATTTCAAGGTTTTATGATCATGGAAAAAAATAATTATTCATTTTTTTCGAGCTACTCTTTTTTGCTGAGGTAAAAAATGGTGGAAGTTGGTAACCATTAAGTGTTTTTTCATTTTCAATTTTCTCGAATTTTTTTAGCCGTTTAAACAAATCTCTTGATTAGCCCTGGAATTGTTTTTTCAAGCACCCTACAAAATTAAGATGTGTAAATTATTGGGCAGAAAATCATTGGGCTCAGGATTCAGGAGAAGAAGTTGCTTAACTTAACCAGTTTTACTTTATTGAGAGAATAGCGCAGTAGAAGTATTTCTACTGAAATGTTCCAAAAATATTTTGACAAACAGGACCAGTAACGTCGTCAGCTTACAAAACCGGATTTAAATAGAATAATTTCCAAGGCAAAAAAAAAATGGAATCTTCTGATCCTTTTTTTTTTTGTAAAATGCTGAATAAGTTAATTTGTTAATGATTTACTGAAGGACGATCCGTTGTAAGCACAGGCACCGGTCGAAATATCTTTAAAAGTAATTTACCTAGAACAAGAATTGGGGGTGGGTGGGACGAAGGTGGAAATGGTATAGCAAGCTTGTAGCAGAAAAAAAAAGCTGAGTTCTAATCCGCCCCAAAATTTATTTCCCTTCATGTTCAGCTTCACCTGACGTAATGATTTGGGTAATGTTAAGAATTGGATTAAAATTCCAGTAGTATCGGAAAATGGTATGATGTGAGTGAGTGACCTTTACCTCAGTATCATTTCCATTTTCCATGGTTGTTAACTGATAAGGAGTATTTATCATAACGAGAAATTATTCTATACTTTCCTCACTAAATTCACTATTGACATGTAGTGGATTTTTCCTGTCTGCTGGATTCCCAAAACTGGAAGCAAGATTATCACTGTAATGCTCCCAGCAACCCAGGATTTCTGTCCCTCTCAAAAATGCTACAGAATTTTAGGGTCTAAATTTTATTCAAGCAAAATTAACACATCTAAAAATTATGCAAGCTTGCTTCAACTTCCGCATCTATGACTCTGGCGAAAAAAAAAAAAAAAAAAAAAATTCTTAGAAATAACAAGGAGGGAGGATCGCTTATTCTCTCAGTTCGCATGCTAAATTGAGTGAGGGCAATTTTTTAATGACCGATTCCAGCCTATTCCATTCATCAGCGTTTCTCTTAAAAACATTCCATAGCCTTTAAAAAAAATTCTTGAAATATTTGTGTAAATATTTTTGTAAATATTTTGAAATTCACATTTGAACAAAGGAGCAATTAGTAGCAGAACTGAGTGACCTCGGAGTCAAGCATTTTTGACAATGGTGATAAATTTGCATTTTTTTTTTTGCTAAAAAATTGGCAGAGGTGAAAGGAAAGAGGGGAGTGGGGTTATCTTTGACCAGAAGAGAGCATGGGAGCTTATGGATGTTATGGACGTGAATTCGGAAGCCTCCGTGGGAGCCGATGGAGAAATCAATGGGTCTCATCGCGATGACGCTCTAGTATGTCTGGGGGCGGTAGTATCCCATATGACTCTAGAAGTCTAGTACTACGGTCCCGGTCTCCTAGGTTGTACTACTACTACAACCTACTCCTACTCGAGCTATTATTTTAGTAGGGGAGATGTGACAATGTACGTACGTACTTGATTACATCTTACTCTTACCACGAGGAATCAGTTGTAGTAACAACTTAACTCTTCACGTAATTATAATAAAGGTCTCATAGCAATAGGAATTAGAGGCGAGAGGACGTCCAAGTCCTCACTTCACTAGCTAATTACTCAACACGGAGTCCAGCACTCAGTTAATTACCTTAGTTCACTTTCCATTCAAGTCTTCTTCTGGAACTCACGTCCAGAATCATAACAGAAATCCAAGACCATGTCAGATACATCAACCATTACAAAGCAGGTAAGAAAATAGCGTTTTTTAAATTCTCTTTTCAAAATGACCCTAAGTTTCATAGGACTCCATTCCTGAAATATTTTCAAAGTTCCCTTCCTAAAATCTTTGGTTCGACAGGCTAGAACTAGATGAACGCGCTGATTCGAGAATGATTTTTAAGGCAAATTTCCATATACTGTTTAGAAATTATAATAGCCCAAAATCTTCTGGGAAACTTCACTCCTGTTTTCTATTTTACGCTTGAATTCTCTTAGATGACATTTTCACATTATTTATCATCCCAGCTGTATATTCGATCTTTGGCTAAGCTCTCTTATTTTCCAAGCCTTCAAGAATTTTAGAATTCCCTTATGAATTATTTTATAGTATAGAAATGTGTCTGTGAAAAATTCCATCAAGTTTTCGTCACCATTAGCTCTGGAGAATGGGAGAAAGCAATCTAAATTGTAAGAGAAAATGCGGAGAAAGCAGGGAATGAATTTTATTTGCACGAATGTCTGATCCGAGCAACTTAATTTTTTCTGGAAGTTTTGCTACAAATCTTCCTGACCTACGCTAACATTCCACACGCAGAGCAGTATCTGTAGCTAAATAAAAATGTTTGCATCAATTTCTGATTATTAAAAACCTTGGAGGAGGGTGCGGGTACTAACGGGTGACTACTTGAAAAGCCTTCGCGATTTGAATTGCGTTATGCTCATTTTTTTCGCAAATTTTAAGGAAACCATCGTATTCTACGCTAAATTTTACGTTCAGGCAGGGTTTGACGTCAATTTTGTTTAGGGTACGCTCCAGGTCACTGCTTGACTGAAGCTGACGGTCTCCAAATCCACTTCGGACGTCTAATGTCCCTATCGGCAATTTTAATTTTTTTTTCATCTGCGCAGATCAATTCTTAACTACCGTAAATTTCCAAATAGTAGCCGGGTTCCAAATAGTAGCCGGGGTTTCTTAATAGTAGCCGGGGTCTAAAGTCAGGGGAATGAATAGTAGCCGGTCCCAAATAGTAGCCGGGGTCCCTGTCTTTAAGCCTCGATTTCTTCATTTCATTCGTTTACTTTTTAAAAAACGGTTCTAAAATACCGAAAAAAAAGATCTTTTGATATTGACTTTAAACTTAAAGCACTGGAATTTGCAAAATCCAAATCAGGGAAGGCTGCAGCAAAAGAATTGAAGTTGAATAAAATTTTTGTAAATAAAATTATATGACTAAAAAAAGTATAAATAAAAATAGTGGCCGGTTCCTAATAGTAGCCGGGTTCCTTATAGTAGCTGGGGGTTGAAAGTTAAGGGAATGAATAGTAGCCGGAGGCTACTATTTGGAAATTTACGGTAAGCGCAGAAAACTTGGGAGGGTACCACAGCACTTAAAAAAATTAAAATGCGCGATTGGGAGATCTCGGCGAATTTCCGTTCCAGCAGAATTTTCTCATAAGGCATTTAAAGCAGTTTCAAAGAGCGTCAGCTTCAATCGAGCGGAGCAGTAATGCTGGAAACTCCTTAAACTGGATTGATGGCCAACCCTATCTAACGTAAAATTTAGCGTAGAATACGATGGTGTCCGTAAAATTTGTGAAAAAAGTAGATATAAATTATTTACACCGCCTTGTAATCTTTTCAAGTCATCACCCGTTAAAAGCCAGTTTCCCTCATAATGGAAGCTGTAAACCAAAACATTTTTATCATGTAGAGCAGCTATACTACAGACTGCGAGTTTGAATGCTTTTGGATTTTATCGTAGAGCTGTTTTTAAAAACGCTGAATTTGTCATAGGTAAGGTTGCTGCTAGGCGATGAAAAATCCTATCGATACTTTCAGAGTGAATGACTCAGAGTAAAATATTTTGAAAACAGAGGAGTATGTATTGAATATTTTCAAGAGCTTCTGCATAAACGCCTATCAGTTTTCCCTGACTCGTCACGAAAGGTTGATTGACATCGAACATAACTTTTTAACGATGTTGGATCTGGCCTTTGACCATATCAACTTCCGAAAGCCCAGAGCAAGAAAACGGTGAAATGCAAAAACCTTTGCCAATTTCTATTGTTATAGTATTCATTAATACTTCTCGAGTGGTAAAAGAGTTCAGCGGAAAATCCCAGCGTCAGTATTTTGTCGGTAGGCTTGGATTCTCATGTTTCATGTATGCCCTTCCCTGGACTGATAAGGAAAGCTTTGGTTACAATTTACTCAGAAATGTGAATTATTTGCTGAGGCGATGAGCCTGGATCATATTCCTCTGGAGTAAGCCGAACAAAAAGGTTATTTCTATTTATGGAAGCCTGAAAATTAAGCAACGGTATCCGAAATTACTGCTCAGTAGATTAATGATCCTGAGAACTAAAGAAAAATGGAATTAGTCAGCAGGACTAATTGCGCAATACGTAGACTAATAGACTTGATACTTTATGCCTCTCTGATACTCAAGTGTGAGGATTTTAATATCCAGTCCGCCTATGGAATTAAGGATGGATCACACATCCCCATCACCTTGGGCCATCTTTAAAACGGGATGAGGAGTGATTTTCGGCCCAACATGAATACTGCTCAATCCTGTCGCGTGTTTTTCTCCAATCAAGTACTCCATTATTTCTTCATCATTATCTCGATAATCCTTGAACCTCCCCAGGATTTAATTTCCTCTTTTACCGAATTTCCTCATATGTTTTACATTACATGGAAAATATTATGCCTACCTGGAGTTTAATTAGTAAAAATTATTTTTCCAGGTGGTGGAAGTCTGCTCAGACTTAATTCTGACCCATGAGAGCCTTCAATTAATTATGAAGAAGCTCCTCCATGAACTCAATATGGGACTGGGTAAAGATACGAATGCTCAGGCTACCATCAAGTGCTATCCTACCTATGTCAGGGATCTTCCAAACGGAAAAGGTACTGCGTCCTCCTCCTTTCTTTATTTTCCTGTCACATATCCAGGAAAAATGATTAATTTTATCATTCTGCAAAAATTCAGAGTAATTCATGTTAACTTGAATTTGATGGCTGACGCTTTTCACATGCTTTAGCCATTTTTCTTATCATAAGTTAATAACAACAAAAATATTGAGGTGGATATCACTCTGTTCTGAACAATCGCTTCTGACAGTACGCCATCATAGCGTGATTTTGAGAATTCCTCGAAGGAAATTATCAGTTTTTTCTCTTTCCTGATTCCTAATAATTATTTAACAAAAAACCTTGAGTCAGGTCGCGAGCGATAAGAGCATGCTGCATTTTAAGTGTAAAAATTATTATGCTCTCCACATTTTTAGTAAAAGGGTACTGCCCATGCTCAGTAGTATATTAAGTGCCAGATTTCGGGGTTAAATGATAAATTTTTCTTTTTTTTTTGTAAGTTTATGCTTCGGTTTTACTAGCTGAATGCTCGTTAAAATGCCAGGAATCAATTAGGCGGTTAGATTAGAAGTGAGGATTTCAAGTAACTTTGGTGAGACATTTCGACCACGAAAACAAGTCTTAATTTTTGTTAATTCTGTAAGGAAATTTCCTAATTGAAGGATAAATATTGGAAAGTTCTGGGGTGTGAATGGAGCTTACTTTCTCCATTCGTGGAAAAAGTTGGAATACTTTGGCGACTTGGAGCATGTCTGCCTATCGGTGTTTTCCAGCACATGGCTCTGAAAGTATTGTCTGCCGCAACCTTTGTTAGGCTGACGCGTGATTTGGGTTTCTTAGCGTAATATGCCTTGGTTTCCCACCGGCTTATTGAAGAGCAACGGATGGGATAATACCCTCACATGTTCCCCTGATTTTAGGTGGCGTTGTATTTGACTCAATGGAATTTTAAAGTCAACCTAATTTTGCTTGATTTTCAGAAACTGGGAAGTTTTTGGCCCTTGACCTTGGTGGAACAAATTTTCGAGTCCTACTTATTGAACTTGGGGGGAATCAAGAAACCCCTTCAAAATTTAACCTCAAGTCTAAAATCTATGCAGTTCCACAGCACATAATGCTCGGTCCAGGAGTTGAGGTTTGTAATCCTATCATAATGAGTACTATGTATGAATTCGACAGACTTAGAATCTAGGATTTTGAGCAAAATAATTTCTAAGATGATGTATCCATTTTAGCTGTTTGATCACATTGCCGAATGCCTTGCCAGTTTTATGAAGGAGCATGACGTGTCCAGGGAAACACTTCCACTAGGCTTCACGTTCTCCTTTCCATTGTGGCAAGAGAAGCTCACTAAAGGGAGGCTTGTGACCTGGACAAAGGGATTCAATTGTTCAGGTGTAGAGGGTGAGGACGTCGTACTCCTCCTCCAGGATGCCATTAGACGTCGAGGGGTAAATTTACTTCTTTGAATTCTATTATTGATGAAGTTAGTTAGATTCTTCGAACAGAAATGAAAAAGATTCTAAAAATTTAATTTAATTTTCAAATCAAGGATGTAGAAATTGATGTTTTGGCAGTTTTAAATGACACAACTGGAACGTTAATGTCATGCGCATACCTCAACCGAAACTGCCGAATCGGTCTAATTGTTGGTGAGATTACTTTCCAGAGCCAAGTAGTATCCAATCTTTGATTTATTTTTTCCAAAAAATTTTTCATTTCGCTATTTCTGTTTTAATTGCAATTATTTTCAAATTGTTTCATTTCGTTTCATCCTAGCTTTTATTTTCAAAATTTGTTCAAAATTGTTCAACATGTAAAAAAGTGCTCGGCTAAGTTCTGGTAGGAATGTATTCGAAAAATTTAAAGTCGAGCATCATCTTATACAGGGCGATTTTCAAAAATAGCATTTTCCGAACCTGGCGAAAAGCAGTATTTATTTTAATTCGTTACATTTAATAAGTTTGTATACTCACATAGGATGTTCAAATCGACGTGTGTGCAGTGCTAAACGACACAACTGGAACTTTAATGTCATGTGCATGGCTGAATCCAAGCTGCCGAGTCGGACTTATCGTCGGTAGGACCAGCCAACAAAATGAATTTTGTCGAAAATATATAGCAAACTAACAGCTCGCTAAAATTCCCCGTCTCTGTACACACTAATCAGTCTTTCACAAACTTTCATCACTCACGCGCTTCCATATTGGCGAAAAAAATGCTTGCTTCTTTCTCCGAATATCGAATCTTGTAGCTTTTTTTTATATTAATGTTGCTTCTTAATTCTTCTTGCGTTCTTTTAACTGTGCTTTATCCGAAAAAATTTCAACGAATCCAAAATTTAATTTTGATTTTCTACTTGAAATAAAACAGGTACTGGTTCGAACGCCTGTTACGTGGAGAAGCTAGAAAATGTTGGATTATGGGATTTGGATTTCGACCATCCAAAACAGGTAACTCTAGTCGTCATTTTGAACCAGTATTTGTACTAATCCTGGTTTCCCTAGGTAATTATTAACACTGAATGGGGTGCATTCGGTGACAATGGATGCCTGGATTTTGTCGTCACAGAGTACGATCAAGAAATTGATAGGCATTCCCTAAATCGTGGAAAACAATTGTAATGAACTCCATTCTAAAAGAAATTCAGTATCATTTCTGATAAAAGATTTTCTAATTTTCTAGATTTGAAAAAATGATTTCTGGGATGTACATGGGAGAATTGGCTCGCCTTGTCATGGTCAAACTAACGAGGCAAGGAGTACTTTTCCGTGGGGAAGGCTCTGATAATTTGTTCAAACCTGGAAATTTCTTCACTAAATATATTTCAGAAATTGAGAGGTAAGTGGTCCAATAGAATTCAATAAGGCTTGGACCCATGGGACCTTGGTCTCTGCAGTGAAATTGAGAGTTTTGAACCGATTTTCCTTATAGTAGCTTATTTTTCGTTTTCTTTTTTAAAATTTCCTAGTGACAAGCCAGGGGAGTTTAGTAACTGCCGAGAAGTACTAGAAGAACTCTGCCTAGCTAATATCACTGATCAAGACTGCCGTGATGTACGTTATATTTGTGAAGTTGTTTCCAAACGTGCTGCTCAACTTTCGGCCGCTGGCGTCGCTTGTCTTTTGAATAAGGTAAAAATTAAAGTTATTTTCAGAATTGTATAGTAAGTCATTATTAAATTCGGGATTTTTTTCTAGATGAATGAGAAGAGCGTTGTAGTCGCTGTGGATGGATCCGTCTACCGATACCATCCTCATTTTCATAACATGATGACAGAAACCATCGAAGAATTAGTAAATCCGGATATCAAAGTACGCTGAATCATAAGACTTCAAGTTGGGCATCGAAAAAGTATAATGAACGTTTCTATTGTGTTTTTTTTCAGTTTGATTTGATGTTATCGGAAGATGGAAGCGGTCGAGGGGCTGCTCTGGTTGCAGCCGTGGCTTGCAGGACCCGGTGAATATCTCCATCGTTAATGTTGATAATTAGGAAGCGGGGTTCTCACTTAATTGATAAAAAATGCAGCAGGAACGGAGAGAATCTAGGAAGTCTGTTACTAATTAGGAACAATTATTAATGAGTCCAGACAATATAGAATTTTTCTATGTAAAATCATTGGCGCTGGGGAAGAAGGAAGCTAGGCAATAAAATCCCAGAGCATTATACGCTTCAGTATCTTTTGATTTCAATTTTTCAATTCACAGAGCACAAGTCTGTTTCTGTACTATTTGTAATCGATGTAGTTTTTCGATGGTTTAAGCTCCTTACCCTGTAAAATGAAATGGTGGAAAACCTGAGTGCTGAAATTTTTCAGCTCGATTGGCTAAGTTTTTAGGGTATCAAAGCCTATGTCTCAGAATTCAATAACGTTCGCAAGAGAAATAATTCGAGTATTCGATGGTTCAGGAAGCGCTGTAGCTCAAACTTCTCTCAATATTTCTTCATAATTCTTTCACTGCTGGAAAGCCAATCCCTTTCTGAAAACGAACATCCTTTTCGTTTTTTCAAATTGCTTACGCAGAAGCCATTGGCTGCGTGACCACATTCCAATTTTCCCTACAGGCGGTGGTCAGTTTTGGAAAAAAGTGTTCCAATTTGGCCTGTTTGAAAAAGCGTTAATCCAAACGGATGAAAGATGCGCTACAGCAATTTTTGACAGCGATCTCCTCCGTGTATTCCCCACCGCCACTGGACTGGCCTGATACAACCCGTCAATTTTTCTTCAATGCCGTTAACTACCTACCAAATAAGAGAGGGCGAATGGACTCAGGGACTCGACCCGAAAGCAGAAAACTGAATGAGAGATTCCACAACGGCATCCCCAGACATTGAAGAGGTGAGGTTTCAAGGACCCTTGAGAATTTGAGGCCCAAGTTTATCAAGGACTCCAGGGCCGAATGATAAAATTATTTTCTGAACGCTTATACTTAAAAATAAGCTAGTCAAAAAACGAGCGTAGATTTTGGGAATTTCCCTGGCCCAGCTCCAGCCCAGTCCTAGTATGGAGCTACACAGCTACACATATGGACCCGTTGAGAATTCCTACGATTTTTTTTTCTGTACTTTACCTTCTACCTGGATGATGGTGAACAAGGAAACGGGAGTGGAAGCGATCACCGCTTGCAGCTACGTGTGATTCCGTCTTGACCTTATCGCCGAAAAAAATAGGATCCATAGGAACTTTTTGCGGCTAGATAAGGCGTTCCAGGTGGTTGCTTGACTGTCCACAGCAAATCTATCAGAATATAATTATAGACGTAGCATTAAATGTTTTTTGGGCTTCGGTTGTAGCGAGGAAGAGCGATAAAACTCATAAGACAATTCTTTTTTTTCCTCCTCGCTTCAGATTTTGACCCAAGTTTGTAGGTCTTTACCATGACGCAGGGCTCGTAGTTTTGGCGGAGTTAAAGTAAACGTTGACCACGAAACCGATCAGCTCACCAGCTCGATTTTAAGGGGCTTGTAATTACTTCCCCCC
>JABASM010002272.1:0-11510 GCA_019776545.1 Brachystomella parvula | reverse complement strand
GGACTAACATTGCATTCGCATGAATAGCGCTCGCGCTCGCGCTATTAATAAGGAATTTCATTTATTTTTTTTACTTAAAAACTTTTTTCCTGTTTCCAAAAAGCCCAATTTTCGAATTCCTAGAGAAAATTATTTTTCTTACTCTACGTGGGTAATATAGTAACAAATGCTTAATCTATATCGTCAGGCAATCCAATCATTAAGCAAGAAACAAAAGAAAAAAAAATTAGGTTTCAAATAAAATTAGTGGGGTTTAATCAGTGATCCACCCATGGCAGCAAATAAAAAGACACGCGCCCACCAACCGCCCTACAGAATTGATTATTGTGATCAAGTGGTCCATGAATTCCTAATTTCTCGGACCAGGAGGCACTACTACAATGTAATACTTCTACTCATCCTCATTTTAGAAAACGTGAATTTATCAGTTTTTACTATGCAAAATTTTTAAGTTAAAATGAAATTCTACCGGCTTTCCTGCTAGAAATTGAGTAGTAATGTAATTTTGATTCATTTCTCTAAGAGAAGGAAAAGTAAATATTTTGAATGAAAGCCTTAATGAAATTAGGGGCTTTCTATTGTTTTCTAATCCAGTGAAGTGCCTCAAGGTTTTCCATATTTCCATTTCAATAATAAGAGTAGGCGCTCAGGTGTAAGGGAACTCATAAATTGATTATACCATCCCTGGTTACTGGAATGGAATTATTATCTCAGAGACTTTCTCCACCGTAATAATAGGGGGAAATTCCTATAAGGGTGAAAGTGGCTTCGTCATTTTATTCTTTTACTCACACCTCGTTGCTCCAATAATTGAAGAGAGACAGTGTGAGCATGTTTCCTCTTTTTTTATTCACTAAGGGTAAACCCCCTTACTTTTGATTGGAAATTTCATAACTATAAATCACGACTTGGGGAAATCCTAAGGGACCTAATCAACAATCAAATTTTCACTTTCCTTTATTCATGAATAATAATAATAATTGTTTATAGTCCTCTGGAAAACCACAAGCTTTTTTCTTTCTACTCTTAGTTCAATGCAGAACTTTGGCTTTTAAGCTGAGGATATTTGAAAATTTTTGGTAATAGAAAATACGCGGTTGCCTTCTGCCTTACACGCGTCGATAATGATGTTTTATCTCTGGATAACTCACTTCTGGGAGGATATTGGCAATTTCTGAATGAGAAATGAACCCAGCACGCAACGGGAGTCTTAATTTAACCCCAAGGGACTCCGAAAACATGATTCCTTTTTTATTTTTCACTTACTGCAGTTTATTTTTATAAAAAAAATTTTGGTGAAATTTGTTCACACAATAGCGCATGTTATTTCATAGTTTAGTTCAAATTGCTTCTCCTTAGGAGCCAGACTTCCTTTTGATGGTGAAAAAAATGTCTTTCACTTGTAAAAAAAAGTTCAGCTTAACTTTCCCACAACTTTCCCCATTTTCTTTAAAATCAAAAGTTTGAGCAGCCCGAGATTTTTCATTTACTTCTCTTAAAACACAAATCTGCCTCGAATCAAATCACAGTTCCTGCCCAAGCTTTATTTTTCTATAATGAGAGAGTCACGATTTTTTTTATAGTCTATGTCAAAAGTATAAAAGGTTCTTTTCCCTTACCCTCCATGCTAAACCCAGCAGAAAAAGGGAAAAGAACCTTTTATACTTTTGACATAGTAGACTATAATTTTCACCAAATTTTAAAATAAAAAACCAAACTTTCCAAGGATGCTAAGGCTTTTGAGAAGTTCTGGTGTAAGTTATGCACCTTTTGCCGGTGTAACCTTGGCATCAACCCTAACAGGATCAAGACCTTTGAAGACTTCTGCCGAAATCTCTTTCAACGTGTATTTTTATATTTATCCTTTAGTTTATTTGATAGGAGAAGCAAAGAGTAGAGCAGCGTATGAAAAGCCATTGATCAAGGCAAATCGGCGGAACAAATAGTGTTCGTGTGTCAGAGAGGACGAGGAGACTCCAAGACTAGGTATACTATGGGCTATTCCCTACTTCTCATGTGTGTGATCGTACGTATGACTACTGGACCCAAGGGACCCCCAAAACTGAGCACATCTCTTCCTATTTTTGTTACGGGTAAATTTCGGGTTCAGTAAAAAAAAGTCCAATGTTTACATAACGATTCAGATTACAGACAATGGGATTCGAGATCATAATAATAGAAATTGAGGGCTCCTAATAACATATGTGAATCTATTCTCTCTTTTTTTTTTAATGGGCACTTTAGGAAAGGGTGAGACTTCAATAGTCCGAAGCGGTGCGTTAGAGAGATGATCCAAAGCAATTGACGTCACGCTGAGCAATCCTCATAAAATGAATTGACTTAAATCAGAGACTCCGACCTTTTAGCACCATTTAATTACTCCACCCTGTGTAATCCAATCCAATTTTCAGCATATGGGGCTTTTCATAACAAGGACACGCAGAGAGATTTTTCTCCTGAAATTAAACACTTTCACCGTATTTCAACTTTCACCAGTGACCAATAGTAAATGCGTGTCTTAAAATCGTAAAGAATGGGGGTGATTTTTCGTGGATCCATGGAGAAGACAGAAGAGAGAGAAAAAGTAAAAGAGAAAGAGAGAGGGTTGAAGCTGATCAAAGTGGAGGGGGTGAAAATGCTCCGGTTTTACATCCGCATTCAAAACACCACCACGGTAATCTTTGAATCAGTTCCGCAGATTATGCTCCCCCTCCCCTTCCTCCTCCAAATGATTGACTGATTAAGTCATTAGGGAAAATTCCAATTGTAAAAGCACGTCTAATCTACAGGTCTTTTGTCATTTGTCATTTTCACAGGGATTCATTTTGTAGGTTTTTAGATGACTTGATTTATTACAGTGGTAGAAAAACTGATGCTTTCTGGCAATTAACCTATTAATACTCTAAATTCTGTTAAAAGTGATGAGATGAGGTCACCTTATTTATAGCTCTATAAATTTCTAGAAACGATGGCAAAAAGTCCCATTCGCATCGAGGCTTGCAGGTGTCAGGTGAAATTCTCAAAAACAAAAATGTGAAAATCTCAAAAATGTGAAAATTTCAAATGTGAAAATCTCAAACAGGTGAAAATCTCAAACAGGTGAAATCTCAAACAGGCGAAAATCTCGAATGGAAAAATCACAAGTTTACAGGGTCTGTTGATTTGTTAGGTTGTAAGGTTGTTAGGCTTCCAAGCCTGGGTCCTTCAACTCAATCTTCCCTGAAAACTTGTAATCTTCTTATTTTAGATTTTCACGTTTTCATCTACTATTTGAGATTTTCAAATTTGAGATTTTAAATTTTTGTACTTTATGTTTTTGAGATTTTCACATGGAACCAGGCTTGCACATTTAAAAAAAATTAATTTTGTGGCAGCAGGTTTTTATTTCATTGTTCAAGGTGATTAAATAATTCAATCAGATAGTTCATGCACTATTTTGTAAATAACTAACATTCGAGTAGCCTGATAATTTACTACAGCTGTTACATAAATTCTGTGAGGAGGATACTGGAGTGGTAAGTTAAGCTCAAGTATAATGAAAATTGGCCTCTCCAACTTCTTGTTTCTATTACAAGTTTGAAGAATCTTAAAAAACTCAATCATGAGAATCCTATTGAGAGACTACAGATGACTGGTTGGAAATTCAATAAAGATAATCCAAGGTTCCTTAAATAGGAGTTCTGTGTGGGTTTGGAGTAAGTACGCGAACCAAGTGGATTAGGATCCTCGAATCTTCGGAAAGCAATTACAGGATCATAGAGAGATTTTCTAGCTCGTAGTCGGGTATTACATGGGGAAGGTATTAAAGTACCCCACGTTATTCCTTCTGTCCTTATAACTTGTATCTAACAATTTATTCTTTCTCTGCTTTCCAAAAGAGGACTTACTTTCTCTAAGAGAAGAAAAATGAGGATCCGATTTTGCGATTCTCTGCATTTCCCATTAAGGAAAAAGGAGTTGAGTCCAAATTAAAGACGTTCATCCGGAAAGGATTATTTACTAACTCACTAATAAATATCGACTGTATTATTACTTCCACTCATCTCTTCAGTCAGAGAGGCCCTTACCAGCATTAGCCATAAACCAACTAACTTTACATGAAATTAATAGAGGGGGTCATGCTTTTAAAGCTTATTAACGGGTGATTACTTAAAAAGGCTCAAACCACGCGGTTTAAATAGGTTAGTTCATTTTTTCCAAAATTTCAGGGGCACCGCCGTATTCTACGCTTTAGCATATGTAGGTTCCACCATCAGCGTGACGCTCGATTGAAGCTGCTGGGCTCCATAAATGTTTTGAACGCCTTATGAGAAAATCCTGCTGGAGCAGAAATTCATGATCTCCCAATCGGAAATTCCAATTTTTCCCAACTGCCGAGGTTAGTTCTTATAAGATAAAGCCAAGAAAACTTGAAAACTTACCAAACGACTTGAAGAAAAATTAAAATGCGCAATTGGGAGGTCAGGGCGAATTTGCGCTCTGACTGTGTGGCAGCTTTCTCATCAGGCTTTTGGAAACAGTCGGCTTCAATCGAACAGTAAGACTGGGCATACGCTAAACAAAATTGACGTACCTACCTTCCTAACGTAAACTTTAGCGTAACTTTAGAATACAATTGAAGTCCTTGAAATTTTTGTGAAAAAAATTTATGTAACTTAAATTGTAGCTTTTTCAAGTAATCAACCGTTAGCTGACAATATGCACCAAAGTATTCACAACGATCCAGTGGAGTATGAAGAAGTAGCCGGATTCCAAGCCCAGTTCTTCATAATGAAATCTGAAAGTAAGAACAAACGAGAATTTTTAAAAATAATAAAAGTATGAGTGGAGTCTCATTAGGCTTTGAAATTAAGTCTTTTAGTATTTTCTATAGCAAATCACTTTCCTGTATTATGGAGATTAGTTTTGGCTCAAGGGCTGTGACAACAGGGCTTTGACAACAAAAAGCACCTCGTCATGACGCGAGCCCTTTTCCATCCTAATGAAATTGAACGTGAGCCCAAGTGACTTTGACTCACTCACTCGAGGACTTTCTCCTGTCTTTTGTTGGATTAGTTTTGTTATTATTAATTCCAACGCTCCTACCTCTTCCTCCTTTTCATCATCCTTTCAATCTTTTATTATTGTAAATGAAATTCTTGGACAAAGGGACTGTATCTTTAATTCAATTGCCCCGAGTCCAGTCACTCAAATCCCATTTATGTGATGAAGTGGATTTGTGAAATGAATTAATTTAGAAAATCCTTGTTGAAAAAGAGGCTCAGGTGCTTTTGGCTATTTATCATCCTCAAATCTCTGGAGGAGGAGGTGAAAGGAGAGGAGTTAACAATGAAGGGTCATCCTCTTTCTAAAAGAGAAAGCATATTATTTTCTCCCTCCTCCTGGATTCAGGCAACTAATGAATAAATCAAAGGTCCGTAGCAAATTCCTTTGCAGAAATTTCTATTAAAAATATACACGGAAGCTAACGCGCTGATCTGGTAGAGGAAAAAAAAATTGATTCAGAATAATAAAGCAGAAGACATTCGTTTAATTGGAACAAGGGGAAATGAAGGGAATTTTTATTTTTCAGTCGATTAGAAAAAGGAAGACAAAGACAAATTGATTACATGCTCACGTTCTCTTATTTTGAGTTTAGTCTCCTTAATGTGTCATTTAAAGAACGTCAAATGCCGTCTTTTGTTACAACTTTCACCCTCTTAAGGCTTAAAGCCTTTTGTGACTCTTCTAGACTCTCCTTTTCTTCTCTCCTTTCACTTTCTCATTTAAAAACAACAAGCCACCTAAATGAACTCAAGTCACTCTCTCCTTTCTCCCAAATCACTTTATTCCCACCTCTCTCCCAATAGTAGCAGACAGAAAAAAAAAGGAATTACATCTTGTTGGATGGGCAGAGATAATGTTTCTCAGACGTGTTCTGCATTCAGTTTCTCATCTACATCCCCCCGACCCCACCACCGCCCCTCCCTCTCCAAGTCCCTTCTGAAGATCGTATTGTATCTGCCTCACTTCACTATAATCCCATGACAATTCTCTTTACCTTCTATTTCAAAAACTTCATTCTCTTCTACCCACTACTTCACGCCTCTCCCAAAAATCCTGTCGCAGTTTTAACTCGCCTCACCGATGAACAAGGAGCTTTAATCCGAAAAGGAAGATAATAATAGAAGCTCACTTTTTAATTACGAGGAGAAGAAAAGTCTGAGACCTCCTCTCAGAATGTAATTAATTTTAGTCATTAAGATTCCTTTGAATTACGACCATTTCAGTAATCATCTAATTTAACACTTTTCACTTATGTTTTCATGAAATCTATAATAAACAGGGTCCGCCTCCTCTCCAAGCTTGCATTTAGTTCATTATTATGTGTAACGGAGGAGGATTGAAAGGGGTGAAAACAATGATAATAATGGGCGTTGATACGTCTAGAAATGGAAAATTATCAATGATTCAATTAACAAATTGGTGAGACTTGGTTTTATGCTTGGAATTAATGTACAAATGCGATTTTTCGGCAGAGGGTTGTTTCCCCAAATTTTTCTTCAAGTTTCAGCAGTTTAAATAAGCAGTATTCATTTATATGTTAAAAAGATGAATCTGACTGAATATATATATTGAAGGGCTCGGTAGACAAAATTAAAAAAAAGAAAACCCCCAGAAAAAAAATTAATGAGTTACGAGACAACCTCTTAAAGCTTTGTAATTTGCCTGTCAAAACATCTTGGCTCTCCTCTTGTGCATCAGTGCAGATTTTTTCCACGAAAAATACTAAAAAATATACTACTGGTTAAAATACTGGTAGTGAAAATACTGGTGTCTCTCAATTATCTCCAATGCAAAAATCACCAAGCCAAAAAATCTTCCAGCGAAATATTTCCAATGCAAAATTCCTAGGTCACTGCTGTTTCTGCGCATGTGAACTCAGTTCGCTAATCCAGACACATTTTACCGTTTATAATTAAAAGCGAAAGAAACTGCTTGGAGATATTTATAAAGGAGTTTGGATTGGGGATTTTTGGTGTTTGGACATTTTTGGATTGGAAATTTTTGGGTCAACCAAAAGTATTCAGCGAATCGCAGCTGAGGGTGAAAAATCAACATCAAGTTCAGCTTGAAGTTTTAGAATTTGCGTTTCCCAGGTTAGAAAAAATGTAAAAAGAAAGTAGTGGGAGACTACGGTAGTCGGAAAGACTGCTTTTCATTTGTGTGTATTCAAGCTCTCCATGGTTTTGCTAACTGGCTTACACTTTGTAAGGCGGATGCCCTAGTTGAATAGTTTGAAAAAGGTTTTGACGGGTTTACTCTTGATTTATTACTCGTCACGCTTTCTGAATTTGAATGGACGTTTAATCATAGTTTTTGGGAGAGACTAACCTTTTAATATAATTACCTCATTGAATTTTTTGAGTGAACTTTCTCCACTGGAGAGAGACATTGTTATGTGTACTTATTAGGGAGCCTCTCACTTCTTAAATGTCAGACAATTGGAAGAGGCCTTCTACATAGAAATCAATCTTTATCCTTGTGGTTTATTACTCCCTTGGCACTTTCTCTGAAGTAAAAAAAAAATTTATTTTCCCTTCTTGATGTAATAATATTGAAGAGCCCTTCTCATCAGTCACTACAGCACTCGTCACGGAAGAATGACTTCCCTATACAATGGGAACTGATGATGAGCATTCAAATTCGCCTTTACATCCATTCTCTGTTTACTTTTACTTATACTTCCGCCACCCACCACCTAAATTTCCTCCTCGCCCTTTCAAACTACTACTGTTTCATCACAATTGACACTTTCTCCACTCTTCTTTCACTACGCCTAATTAACCTAAACTCAACCGTACCCTAGGAGAAAATTAGCTACCTGTAAGCTTTCACTTAATTAGAATTGGTGGAGAAAAACCTTTTTAGTATTAAATAAAAGTTTATCATTAAAAGACTTTGAGTCTTACGCTTTTTGTACGGAAATGTTGCGGAGTTTTATATTTTGCTTACCAGAGTAGCTTTTAATCAGATGCTCGACTTGGGCGCTGACCCCGAGTATCAAAGTCCCAAAGTCGCTTCTTCCTCTTTGAACCCTGGGCTGAGTGATTGTTATTGGAGTAGAGTTGACTGCTGGAGGAACGCTGGCGTGGGTACTCCTCCATAATATCCACGTCTTCATTGTCCTCTCCATCTTCTTCAAATATTGCAGCCGACCGCTTTTTGGCAACACGCAAGAAATTTCCGGATTCCTTAAAGTTCTCTCTTCCCGACTCCCCTTTTTCCTTTTCACTGTCTGTAGACTCCACGTCGACTGTCTCCTCGTCACTGCTGTTTCTGCATTCGTTAGCTTCAATTTCTTTCTGCTCATCAGGATTTCGGTGAAAGTCATCCCTACAATGGGGGTGCTGTGTTTGAGGAAAATAGCGCTGAGCTTTTGGGTCGAATTTTTGATGCAGGACTCTTCCAGGGGACAATTTCATGTTTTCATTTTGTCCGGCTAGGCTCAATGCCATGAAAACTGGTGAGGTTGAGCTAGTTGAATTTACAGGGCTGAGAGAGAGGTCTTCCGGACATTGAACAAAATTCCCAGGCACAGTTCCTGTGCTGCTCAACCAGGTTGAGAAAATATGCTCGGCTGGATTTTGCGGTCCCACGGGCTTAAATGCTGAAGATAATCCACACCCGCGATTTGTTACTGACGGAGCAGGGTCAGGGATTATTGTTCCATCCCCTAAATATTTGCAACTAGGTCCAAAAGGGTGTGAGAAAGGAAAAAGCGGTCGCCGGAACCATGGGATTGACAGGGGATGAATTGAGAGCGGCAATGCGTGGAGAGGGTTAGCATCCATTACACATCTTTCACTCAAGCTTGAAATTCCAGAGTTCCAAATACCATCAATCCTTCCTGGGCTTAGGAATGAAGCAGTTGTTGACCTAGCAAGTTGTGAGCTCAACCCAGTAGAACCACCACCATCCCCAGGCTCATGCCCATGCTGATTTTGGATTTGAGACTGGGCTGAGGACCTAGTTGACTGCCGTGGGTTGGGAGAGCTATCTGAGCGGCCGTTGTTCGTACTTCCATAATTGGTAGGACTGGCTTTGGGTGAGGAGGTTCTTTTGACCGGAGAAGTACAAAGAGGAACGGAGTGCACCGCTAGGAGCCGCTTTCTTGTGCCTCCATTGAACATAGCTTTCGTATCTTCCCAGCAGTGTTGGATCTGTGCATTAGTCATGAGAGTGTCACTAGACATAATGATCTCTTTGGATGTGAGGAAAGGTGGGGGAGCTCCTGAGGCTTGTGTTGGAAGCTAGGAGACAAAGAATGGGGTTCCATGTATAAAATTGCCCCAGAATTTTTCACCTCTAATTTCAGCAAAGTCTAACTACAGGATCAGGTAGGAAAGTTTGAAATTAGCGATTATCTTAAAGTTAGCGGTGGAAGTAAAAAATTTTTTCGATGGAAGCGGTCAAGTAGTTTTCCAATCGCGAATTTTCACTACTTTCTAAATGTATGAAGGGGGTTGGAAACTGAGGGAAGGAGATTTTAGAAGTTAAGCTAAACTTATTTTGAGCTTGAGGTAATCGCACTTCCGAGAATAAAACTTTTGAAGGACTTACATCTTCCGGAGGGTCCCCACAGAGTTTGAGGTGTCTTCTCCATGAATTGAAATTGGCTGCATCCGGTTGGACGTAACTCGAATCCGGAAGACGATGGGAATGGAATATGAATTTATTTGGGGAGAAGAAAAGCTGGCAATAGGCACATTTGATACACTTTGCTCTTGATGAGTTGTACCTCGAAGGGATGAAATTTCCACGACATCCCCATGCACATGCATGGTAAACGTCAAATGCAAAATTTTCAGGGAGCTACATAAATAATTAGAAAAGGAAATTAGCGGCTGTGTTATGACTAGCAAAGTTGATAAAATTAAAACTGTAACTGCAGTCACCTGTGGCGGAGCATGATCCCCAAGAAAGCTTTGACATAAACGCTCTGCTTCACGCCTAGTAATCATCCCGCACCTCCGAGAAGTGACTGGCATCGCTCCTGCTCTTCTTAAAATTTCTAGCTGGACAGGCGTACACTGGATGCATGTAATTCCAAGTGCGACCCTCCTACGAGAGCAATCAAGCAAAATTCTTTCAATATTGAAATTTTATTTGAAAGCTGAAAGTTTCAGTTCTCAGGAAAACCCTTTCGACCGATTTTTCAGATATAGAAAACAACTCCCAAACGTCCGCTATTTGGCTCAAAACTTTCTCCAGCAGCCTACAGCCGTGAGCATCAATGCATGCTCACAGAATAATTTTTTTTTGGCTTTCCCTGATCTCCCTACTCCTTTTACGTACAATAACAAAAATAAACTCAGAAAAGTTCATTCAAATTTACCTGTTGTGGATTTCATTGTAGCTGAATTCCTAAACAAAAGCACAAAGAAATTATTTTCTTACTGCTGTTGCAATATTGAAAAAAAAACAAACCTTAAGAAGGGTACTCGAGATTTGAGCCAAGCAGAGACGCTCTTTTCCATCCATAACAAGGGATACGATGGGTACCCCAAAAAGCATGACGGCCGATACCTAAGAAATTCAAGAATTATTACTTTCTCCCAAACTTTCTCCTCCTGCTACCATCGCGTCTTGTAATTATTAAATTAGCCAGAGCAGGTTAAAATTCCTTACCTGATTTGATTTTGAATTAGGACTATTGTCGCTTGACTTCGAAACTTTTCCACTTAGGGGATAGCCCATACTTAAATGAGCGTCTTTGGATATTTCGGGCGGAACCTCACACATGATGCTACTTTCAGAGAATTTTGAAACAATTTTCTCCTTAACTGTCTTTTCCATTCGCTTTTCACTTCTGAAAGTTAAAAAAAACGGTTCTAAGGTTCACGAGTACACCACCGCCAACAAGGGGTTGTTTCTCTGTGACTGCTACCTGTTAAACGCATGAGAGAAAAGTGAAAGTGCAGAGGTACCCGGGAATAAAAGCCCAACCACCGAACCTTGGCTTTTGGTAGGGAGGTTCCGAGTTTATTCGTGAACCACCCCTTCTTCATCCTCTGCCACTCTTAGCAGAGGCGAGGGAGAAAGCCGTCCTACTTTTCCTAACAAAAAGCAACCCAAAATCGGCTACTCTGCGTCTGTCTAAACAAAAGAAAGTTTACACGGCCTGACCTGCGGCAATCAACCCTCCTAATTTGTTAACCAAAACAAAAAACAGATGTGGTGAAGCCATACAGGGTGGTTGTAATTACTTAGAGCCGAAAAAAAGCTTTCTTATGAGAGTTACAATGAGTTGAGAGAAAAGCGGTTCTAAGTAATCATAACCACCCTGTAGCATCCTCTGGCAGTGAGGAGGAGGCGAGGCTCACCACGAGATGCGGAAAGAGTAATTTCCAACCCGCACTCCACTCATGACTGCAGGTCGAACATACACGGAGAAAGCACTTTTTCATCGGCTGCGTCTACGAGATGGGTGTGAAAATGATTTCATGGAAAACCGGAGCAAAAAAAGA
>JABASM010002269.1:0-11517 GCA_019776545.1 Brachystomella parvula | reverse complement strand
CTTCCACCGTCAACGCAGAAGCAGAAACCGACTTCTGTCGTTGATCATGCATGGGAGCTAATTGACCCAACACCAGACGTTCACTCACTCTTCATGCTATTCAATGAGACTTACTTTTGGAATAAGTTGGGAGTAGTCACCGTGGAATGGAGTACAAAGATGACTGTATGCGCTGGACTCTGTGAGTATGTTGGGAATTCACGTACTTGCGATGTTCGCATTAAACTATCGCAGCCGCTTCTGAAGCTGCGCCCACGAAAGGACCTTGTGGAAACCCTTCTTGTAAGTTTATTTACAATAGATACACAACGAACTTATAATTATTCTGTGTTTATTCGTGTAGCATGAAATGATACACGCTTACCTCTTTCTGAACCCTGGAAGCGGCGATCGGGCCAAAACCATTGATAGAGATGGACATGGACCGAACTTCCAGCAACACATGCATAGGATTAATCGTGACAGCGGGGCTAATATCACGGTACGTTACTTTAATTTTTAACTTGAAAATGTTGATTGAAAAATTCGAATTCAGTAATTAGCTTCTGTTTTTTGATTTTGTTTGTAAGATTTACCACTCGTTTCATAACGAAGTGCGACAGTATCAGCTCCACTGGTGGCAGTGTACCGGGACCTGCCGTCGCCAGCCACCATTCTTCGGTATGGTCAAGCGTTCGATGAATCGAGCACCAGGTCCCAACGATCGCTGGTGGAATCAACATGCATTCCACTGCAACGGAACTTTTATCAAGGTACGAGAACCTCCTAAGAAAGAAAATACCAGGAAGCGCAAGGCGTCTGACACGGCTGGCTCAGTGGGATACTGTCCAGACTTACAATAAAATCCCACCAATCTTGCTCAAATAAGTTTTGTGAAACCCAGTATCAACCTCCTACTTTTATAAGCAACTCTTTCTTAACATCATTTTTTATACTTGGTGCCTATGATGCTAAACTCAACTCGTTTCTAAAGGAGACGATAAACTACTGTTACGATTCGTCTTTTTCTAATATTTAACTTTATTGAGAACCACTGATTTAAACATAACAGATCTGGAAAGTTTTCATTTAAGGGTATTTTCACATAAATAATTAGGAGTGATTGCTGTGTGAGGAGTTTCGAAGTGATTATTTTGATGATCGTTCATGGAAAAAGTAAAAATGATTTACAATCCCCACTTCTTAAACCAAAAATACGAAGTTTTTGTTCTGTGTTTACGATTAGTTTTCTAGAGCAATTCCTTGATAGACTTCAGAAGAATCAGAGGCAGCTAGTTTAATTCTAACGTGCTCAAGAGTATTGAGAAAGTGTTTGTTAATTTGCTCACTTTCATCGTTGTGTTCCAGATTCGGAATTTCCTCTCTTACTTTTTCTATAATTTGATTAACTAAACTTACCGTTACATGCTCATTCTTCTTCTCCAAGAAGTACAAATAGTGGTTGAGGAGCTCAATGAAGAGTTGAACTTGGACCATTGGATCCATGCATTGACTTCCAATTCGAACACCTTTCTTCAAGCAGTCCAGAACCCGTTTCCCATCTTTTGCCTAGGAGTGCTCAAAATGATTAAAAAAAAATTCTAAATGAAGTAAAGTTGTCTTACTGGTTCCCCTCCGGTCACAACGGATTTCCCTGACCAAAATAGGTGAGCACAGGTTCCAACTGCACGGCACTGATCAGGCTTCTTCAAAAGCTTGGAGGCAGCTAAAGCACATTGAGTTCGGAGTGGCTCGTGATTTTCGTCACCAAAACAAGCCATTTTCTCGAATGTGCCTATTATCAATGTAATTGCGGCTAACTGAGCCTTGCTATCCGAAATTTCGTCTTCGTATAAGGAGAAGGCCTGAAAAATAATTAGAAACCTGAATTTGGCCAGAAAGTCTTTGCTTCTTCTAGGTTACCTGTGACATGAATTCGTAGGCTATCGTCTCCTGGCTCTCAAATGAAATTTGACTTATTGCAAGAGCACCCTGGAGAAAGAGGCGAAGGGGTAGTTCGGCCAGTTCTGCTTTGATTAGAGCTACTATAGTTCCGTGGCAAAACTGAAATATTTTGTGAACCTTCTTCTCCCACTTGTCATCCTAGATAAGTGGAATTATGACTTATGACTATGAGTACTGTTAATCGGTGCTTTTATGTTCTGGACTCACCCCATCTTTCATTCTTTCGTATTTGAAGGCAAGTTGGTAGGCAGAGAAAACAATTGGAGGAAGGGTAAAAGGAATTCGCTTGTTCCCACCAGCTCCAAGATGCTTCCTTGCAGTATTTAGTATCAAATACTGCTCATCTGGGTCATCTGATGCCAGGAGATGGAGGAACCTAGAGTAGAAAGTCTTATTATTGTTCAGTTCACTTATTATTTATCCTTTCATTTTCTTACCGTCCCAGGAGACTTTGCTCTTCAGCGAAGTCTTCAGCATCCTGTGGCTCGGCTGGTTGATCAGCCTGATCTTGGATAAGAGCTGAGAGGAGCCCAAGGACGAAGTCTGCTTGCTCATGCGTCCCAATGCTCGTCTCATTCTCGAGTGCATTACTTATCAAATACATTGCGATCCCCTTCCTTCCATCGAAGTCCATAAAGTCAAGTAAGTTCCCGTAATTCTCCAGTTTGAGAACAGTAATGATATCGTTGTAGCAGTCCACGGGTATTTTGAGTAGCTTGAAAAGTTCTTTCCCAACTGGTGTCGACTGTCCGATCCTTTCGAGATTGAACTTATTAAATATCTCCGTTGTTTTCCCCAGCACTTTATCCACGTAGTCAACCCGGTCGGGATAGACTTTGTAGGCAAGATTGATTAGTGATACTTGGAGTGCAACTATATCTTCGGACGCCATATTGGGTTTCGACTGGAACAAAAAAAAAGAAAATTCAGTTTCAGAGAAAACTGAGGGGCAAATGGAGGATTTACCATTATTATGGACGCCACTTGCTCAGAGAAAATATCAAACAGCTGAAGGTCAGTGGGGATGGTACCCCCTTCATCTTTTGTCCTCTGCGTGTATACAGCCAGTCGATCAATGAGTGCAATAATTACGTTCTTAACGTTGACTCCTGCTTGGAGCTCTGCGCAAGCTCGGAGGAAGGAATGAAGGGTTGTCAGGTGGAACTCATCAGGGAATACTTGTATTATACATTCCATCAGGTACTCCTGAGCAATTGCATCTCGACAGCTGACCACTTGCTCCAGGATACTCGGCATCACCGCCTGTAACAAAAAGATCCTATGTTAAAAGTTAATTCAGCGAAGCGGAGGAGAGAGGGGGGAGTGTTTCTGACCTTCGTATACTTCTCTAAATCGATACATTCTAATTGCGAAAGACGAACGAGATTTGTTCCAACTAGGATCCTGAGGTCCTGTCGTTCCTTCTCTCTTCGATCCTTGTCACGAGTGTGTCCTTGATGCTGCATGCGGACCCAGAGCTTATTCATCTCAGCGAAGTTCATTAGAACGAAATCAATAGAGTCCTGGACCTGGATCATAAAATCAAAGAGTTAAAAAAGTAAGACTTGAATGCGGCACTTGCTTAAAAATTCTTACGGTTCCACCAGCATTCGGGTCATCAGGATCCAATCCTTCGTTATCAATTATATCCGGTAAGATGTTACGAGTACATTGCAGAAGGTAGTTCCGAAGGAAGAGGCCACGAAGTGGGTGCTGGACTCCACGACACATTTCCACCATGTCTTTTAGTACATCTCGGCAGAGTACAGGCTTGGTCTTGATGTATACGAGCCCCACGGTAATCAATAAATATCTGTAGTATAAATAAATAAATACAAGTAAACCCCAGCACTTGTCAGAAACGTTATAACTTACAGTCTTGGAACAATGTTACCAGCATACTGGACTAACTCGTACAAGTCCGAAACCTGCCTGCCCTTCTGGAATTCTTCAATGAGGTAGAGTTCAAGGTGTCGAAGCTCATCCGTAACAGCGATGTCTAGAATTATAATAATAGCAAAGACAGTCAACCAAAGGTATTAGATAAATATTGCCAAATCCTTACAGAGCTCATAGTAGCTTTTTGGAGAGAGCATCGAGGTTCTTAGTTCCCCAAGCATCGTGGAAGCATGCTTAAGCCCGTCCATTAGACGGAGCTTATCCAAGCACCTCTTCATCTGAAATGCTTGAACTTTAACAATCCCAAGTGCCTCATCAAGGAGCTTGTCTTGGTCATCTGGAACCGAGGATGGGAAGGGCGCAGGGGCGTTCAATGGCTAAAAACCAAATATCTTAGACAACACAAGGGAATTCTGGAAAATAGTATTCAAATCACCATTTTGTAGAGAATCGTCCCAACTCCTCCTTATGAACAGTACCCTAAGAATGAATGGAAAATTAGCGTTTTGATAAAAGGAACTCGGGTCCCACGGTGGCAGCGACCAAGCAAACCTTGTCACCGTGAGCCCAGTCCATTTGTTCATATTATTTTTTCTTACCTTAACAATACACTCTAAACGAAAAAGTTTCGAACTTTCGACAATGGTCCTCAAGAGACGCAACTGGAAAAACTGGATTAAAAATAGAGGAGACAGAGTGGGCGTGCCTTGTCTAAAAATTAATCCCTGGATGAACTTCTTCAGGTGATTCCGTACACTGCAGGACAGGGAAAATTAGGCCTATAATTAATCGACTCAATAATTACTGACGAAGACGACGGACTCAAAATCCAAATCCTATCTTACCAAGGGGGGAATCGTGGGTCACAGTGGACAATGTCCGAGACGGACAGAAAATGAGTGAATATTAATTTCCCAATTAAAAAATTCTCCTAACTTTCCTATATCATCTGCTTCCCGTGTTTACAGAAGGGGTGTATCTATCATTTGAAATAGGCCAACTCACAGCAGCAACCGGGGCAGAGATGATCATCTTCAGCCCATTGTTCTTTTTTACAAAAGAGTCCTCCTCTCACTCATCAAATGAACTTCAATGTTTTTACTCCTATTTTTACTTTTTTTTCTTCTTTCGATTCGATTCGATAGGATAGACTGGACATGAACATGACAGAGTTTTACAAGGAAAAATGACAGGTCCCACTATACTATTCCCTGGGATAGCCGGGACTGGAAAGCAGTTTCAATGTCCCAAGGACAAGGAGTCAGTTTTTAATTAAAAGCTTCAAGAGAAAGTTTTGGAGAAAGTTTATTTAGAAGGTAAATATTTCTTCTCGGCTTCCTTAAGCTCATCATCACGCTGCAGACGGAATAGTTCCTTCACTGAAACAATCTGGAAATTCAAAATCGATTAGTATTTTAGGAAATCCAGTAGGAAGTCGAATTACCTTATCCTGAATCCCATGTAAATTCTGATTCTTGTAAATGTCGGCTGTGACGTCCTGAATGGCACGGACGGCAGCTCTGAGGCTGTGATTAGCCCAAATTACCATTGAAATACCCATATCTTCCAAATCCTTGGTTGGCGTCTTGTAGTATTTGGTAGGAACGACGACGACTGGGCCCTTAAATAATTTAAAGCTTTAAATATCTAGGCACAAGGTTCAATGGGCTTGTAATTTACCTGATTCTTCCATGCTTTCATGAAAGCCTCAATATCAGACGGATCTGATTTTTTGCTGTGCATCAAAATAGCATCTGCCCCTGCATTACGGTATGCTTCCGCTCGGCGAAGTGCCTCGTCCAATCCGTGCCCTGCAATAAAGGCCTCTACTCGTGCCACAACTACAAAATCAGGGTCTACTTGATGATCTTTGCATGCCTGCAGGAATGAAAAAAAAAATTGCAAAATTAGTTAAAATTAGTTAGAATTAAAATATTTCAAGACTGTTTTACTTTAATTTTCAGAGCGAATTCGTCAACATCTGCTAAAGCCTGGACACGACCATCCAACAGAGAATTTGTCTTTGGAAAAAGCTTATCCTCCAGGCAGCATCCTGAATTTCAATCGAAATGACATTTTTTGGAAACAATCGAAATGCCAAATTCCTTATCTACCTGCCACTCCAATTTTCTCGAGCTTGTGAACAAGGCGTCTTGCATTGTTAAAGTTACCATAGCCGGTATCAGCATCAAGAAGTATTGGAACGTCCGTTGCGTCTGACATAAACTCCAATACTTCTGTCACCTGCGTCCATGAAGCTTCATTACTGTCCCTTACACCCAATTGAGCCGAGATAGAGAGCCCACTTCCCCAAATCCCCTTGAATCCTAAACCGGAATTAATTTAGATGGCCCGAAAATGGCAAGAATCCTCTCCTCACCTGCTTCTTGAGCAATTCGAGCACTTAGACCAGAATGCGCTTCCATAATAAACTCCAGCTTATTCGAGGTCAGCATTTCCTTCAGCTGGGTTGTCTTCTTGGTGTTGGGTCGTGCAGTGGATGCATTTCTGAATATGCTCCTATGCACAGCAAATTTTGAACTCAGTGATCGGACTGGGGCAAACATTGTTTCTGTTTCCGGCGAGGAACTGGATGGATCAGTCTGGAAGCCTTTCAGATCAAATGGAAAAGGAAAGTGAATGGTCTCACAGAAACAATAGGAGCTGCTACTGAGGTTTACATAGGATCCATCGCAAGAGCATTGTCATTCCTGATAAGCCCTTATCAAAATTAAAAAGAATCCAAACGGTGATAATGAATTTTTATTGCTGTGCAGCCTGAGCATTTTTTCTATTGCATGTTTCGGATTGTGTGGCCGTTATTTTCAATTAAATTACGGAATACTAAAAGCCTTATTAGTTAATTCGACTGATGGGCATGGATATCCTTTGGCAAGGAAAACCCTTGCGTCTCATTGGCCAGACTCCAATACCTCCATCGCAAGAAATGAGCAATACGCTTCGGCTGACGCTCTCGTGTGAAAACCCCTTTCATACAACCCCATGGGCGAAAGGTCTCTAAAATTCAATTTTTATAAATTACACCTGCCCAGCGAAATTAGGAAAAGCTATTGGGCAATTTCTATTTTCTTCTTACCCTGTGGGGTTGCAAAATCAGCAAAATTCCAAACCATTTCACCAATAAAATATGGGGATGATTTCCGAAGTGCGTCGAATGCCTTAAAGTGAGCCAAGTGGTAGTCCACTTGATAGTCCTCAGTCCATACAAATGAGGGGCCCTAGAATTTTTTAGAAAAAAATATTAGCCCTAACAGATTAAAATTCGTTAAAAAAAATTATCAGGAATACCATGTGCATCCCAGCAACAGCTCCAGCCCCATACTCAGTAATGAGTACTGGTTTCTTGTATTTTTGGAACCATGAGTGTACTTCTGTTGGTATTTGAAATGGAATCACCTCAATCCTACCTGTATCCCCGTACCAAGCAAAGTAGCGATTAATCGAAATGATGTCCAATCCTCGGGGTCCCTAAGCAATAATTCCAAAAGCAAATTAGGGTATTTAAAGCATTATCCTTGATGCAGTTTTATGCATTACAGTATTGTTTGGAAACCCCTGTGAGAGAACGATTGTGATTGGTCGACCCCCATGATCCTCTTCTCGAGTAGCGCTAATGACTTTTCTAAAAAATGAAGATAGCTTGAATATGAAGAATTCAGACCAGTAGGTTAGCTTTTACTCGAAATATTTGACAGACGAAGGCTCCATAGATTTAGGCTCGTTTCCAATTGACCACATGAGAACACTGGCTCGATTCTTGTCCCTTTGCACAAGGGATTTCATTACCTCCAGGTGGTTGGACAAAAGCTCACTGCCGTAACCTCTGCAGCAAAAATTATTTCAGTTAACAAGGTGTAGAAAATTTATCTAGAGAAGGGGTTACGTCAATCCAATTGCTGGGGACTCATCAATAAGTACGATCCCGAGACGATCTGTGAGATCCAGAACTTCCTCAGCATAGGGATAATGGGAGGTTCTGTATGAGTTTGCGCCTGTCCACTGAATCAGGTTATGATCCTTAATCAAGTGGACCAAATCGACCCCGCGTCCACGAATCTGAGAAAATAAATGAATAAAGTTGTTGACCTTAATCGACTTTAGTAGAAATTTGAGACAGTACATAGTAATCTTCATGCCGTCCGAATCCTCTGAAATAAAATGGCTGGCCGTTGACTTGGAAAGAAGTATTCGTGGACTCCACTGTTCGAATTCCGAAGCGGAGTCGGTAAACATCTGGGATTGCATGCTCGGATGCGGAAGGGTACAAGCTTACTTCAAGTTCGTACTGGTAACCTGGTTCCTGCCCTGGTGGGCCTGACAAGTATGGCCACCACAATCGAGCATTTTCAATGTCAATGATCCCTCTGCATCCTTGGCTTTGAGCTACCACTTTTCTCTCTTCACTCCGCACCGCTACATCGCATTTCACGGCTGGGTCCACCGGTTCAGATTCAACTGAATAGCTAATCGTTCCTACAAGGTTTTCATAGTTAGTAGTCTACTCCAAGAGCTTTTACATTCGAGCGGAACTGATTATGTTTTACCGGTGACCTTGTCTCTTTCATTCCGAATGTGGAGGGTGGTCAGAGTAATATCGTCTATGTATATTTTTGGAGTTGTATAAAGGTAGACCGGCCGATGAATCCCAGCGAAATGGAAATAATCAAAGTTATATTCTTGAAAAGTAAAGCCGTCTGGATAGCTTCAGAAAGAAAAAGATAAAAAGCGTGATTGAGTTCCTTTTTGCTGGGATTATTTGGATATACGCCCACCGTGAATGATCCGTCGGTCTGTGAAGCGTTCCTTGGGGAATTGTCGTATTACTCAGAATGTTATTGACGGCAACGACCAAGAGATTCGGGTTCCCATAATGAACAACCCCCGTTACATCCTCTAGAAATGGTAAATGACCTCCAGTGTGATTCATAACGTGTTCACCATTCACCCACTACAGACCACAGAAAAATAATGGAATCATTTCAGTCATCTCTGCCGAATCTAATTCAAAACTTAACTTACGACAACAGCGAAATAATTCGCACTGCCAAATCTAAGGAAGACATTTTTCTCTTCTTCGAACCAGCGACGCGGAGTCGAGAAGCTTCGCTCGTACCATACCCATCCCAGCCAGTCGCGAACTTCTTTCCTCTGTGTTAGGTCATTGTAACTGCTAGGTACAGGCATCAGTTCTACTTCCTTCCTCCCTCCCTGTCAAGTCCTGACATTAAATACTGGAATTTCACGCAAGGGCAGCGAGGGATGAATTCCCTCTTACCTGATCCAGTGGTGCCTTGTACCATTGCTCCTCGAATCCAATTCCAAATTCAGAATTTGGTTTTTCATCCAAACGGAAAGACCAAATCCCATCAAGAGATTTCAGCTCGCGGCTCTCTGATTCCTGTGGATATAAAATTCCAGCGTTCGTTAATCGGAGGAGGCAGAGAAAGATTGTTAATGGCAAGATGGGCATGCTGTGAATTAATGGAAGATGGGACTGGCAGAAATCAAAATTCGAATGAAAACGGATGGAGAAGATTAGTAGAAATAATTATGAGAAAGTAAAGAAGTAAAGTCTTTTGAACAGTCTATCGCTACAAAATTATTTACAAAGGAGAATGTAAATAATGCTGATAAAAAGTTTATGGAGCATTACTCTAGTATTATATTGAAGTCGACCATTGGGTATGCAGAATCCAGCCGGAAAATGTCAAAATAATTTTTGGAAAATCGAATCCTTTTTCATTGTAAGTGGAGTTAGGAAGTGGAATTTTGGTTTCCTGGCGTTCAGATTTTTAAAAGATTTCGCTTTGCAAAATTTTTATTTGTTTGCCTTTAGAAATCGTCTTCGATCGCTTCTGGGGTAGCTTCTCCTGGATTAAGCGTCAGCGTCCCTCTGCTCTGTTGTTGGTCTAAGTTGAATTTAAATGGCTGGGAACTAAATATTACTGTTTTGAACTCAATAGCTTGTTCTTAATTGAATAATAATAGTTCACTACGAAGAGTTGGTAAAAAATAAGATCGGATTTATTTGTAAAACGTTTAGTTTTATTTAAACTAAGCGCCGTTTCCGTATTTTGGAATCATGCAGCATGAACAACAAATGGACTCCTGGATTAAGCGTCAGCGTCCCTCTGCTCTGTTGTTGGTCTAAGTTGAATTTAAATGGCTGGGAACTAAATATTACTGTTTTGAACTCAATAGCTTGTTCTTAATTGAATAATAACAATCCTGGTTGGGGAATAAAATTCGAAACCTATTGCTATTGGCCAAATCATTCCAAGAAAATCCAGAAATTGAGGGTTTTGGGATTTCATAAAAGTGTCTTAAAGCCTTCACAGTTAGAGAGGAAAAGAGACTGAAGGGACCCAGAAGGGACCCCATAATCTCAACAGCAGGCGTCCCTTTCACAGGCAAATTCCTTGCCCTCAACCCTTCAAAATGCTATAAATACTGGGGGAACCAGGGGAAAGAATTCTAAGTTGTCTAAACTTAAAAATAAGAAAGGTTAGCCCAAGGCCCAAGGCTTCGGGTATTTCTGTGAAATGTTTTCACCCCAGACCCCCATTTCGCAGTCAAAATCATATTCTGAATAATTAGTTCACTACTTAAGTTTTAGTTCACTACGAAGAGTTGGTAAAAAATAAGATCGGATTTATTTGTAAAACGTTTAGTTTTATTTAAACTAAGCGCCGTTTCCGTATTTTGGAATCATGCAGCATGAACAACAAATGGACCCAATTCAAGATCACTCTGAAAACGATTCACAGCTTCCAAATTTATTTCGAGATTCATGCCATGTTGATGAGAGAAGCAACCCATCACCGCAGCGTGAAATTTTTGATCGAGAGATTTCACTCCGTTCTTGTTTTCTCAGAACTGACAAGCAGCAAATTCCTGGTTCTAGCAGGAATGTAAATCAAATGGGAAAGGATATGTCAACGGAATCGGGACAGTGGAACTGTAATTTTGCAGCAGCAGAATTTTCTCAGTCCCAACGAAATGAAGCTGGAATGAGGTATTGCCATGCTATGCTGGGAAAATTATGCACTCTTAATGCCATAGGCTTGTCATATATTTTAATTACTTGGGATAAAATTATTGTTTGACCTGGACGATTCTGGACCGACGGCTCATTTCTTCCTAGGCCATTCGTCAAGAAACAACTAGTATTATTCGTGCTTAATTTTTTCAGGGCATTTCTTCCCCAACTAAACTTTTTAAGCGAACCTGTCACGATGACTACACTTGCAGGAATGGAACAACAGTCGTTAAATAAATACTTCCGGCGGCTAGAATGTACCATATGTGGAGAAGAAGTTGGGTACCAGAGTCGGAAGTGCCCATCCATGTTTATTGGAAATTCCAATTTCGACCACTCTAATTGTCCCCTGGCCGAGTAAGTTGCTTAGTAAAATAGTTTTGCCAGTAGTAATTACAGGGTGGTTATAATTACTTGAACCGATTTTCTCTCAACCTACTATTGCAACTCTCATAAGAAAAATTTCTCCGGTTCTAGGTAAGTATAATCACCCTGTGTGCCACTGGGGGACGTGTCCGTTTTATAATATTGAGCTTAAGCATTTGAAAAGCAAAATTAAAAATGTGGTTTTTGGCATTAGGGTCCCACTCCTGCCCCGGGAATTCATGTCGCCA
>JABASM010002268.1:0-11520 GCA_019776545.1 Brachystomella parvula | reverse complement strand
AACTCTGTGGCCCTAGTGGTTAGTTCAGAAAGTGTACCTCAAGCTCGGCCTTTTTCCCATGCTCTTTCTATAGTAAACAAACCCCGTAGCGCGTCCTTAATATCGAGCTTTCTGATTTCTTTTTTTTTGTTTGGTTTTCAGGGTGTGAATACTGCAACCAGTTTCTACCTTATTTTGCTCGCGCTGCAGGAGTGTTGGATGCTCTTGAGAAGGAAGAAGGAAGGCCCCATGGAAAACTTGCTGCCGTCAACTGTGACGCTAATCCACTCGTAAGTAGGAATTTAAATTCAGTGAATAATGAAGCTTAATTGATTTATGATTTTTCCAGATCGCTCAAGTTCATAAAGTGAAAGCTTTTCCTACTATCAAGTATTATCGTAATGGAAGCTTTGCTGCAGAGTATCACGATAGCCGAAACGTTCCCACCCTTGTCTATTTTATGAAGCAAGTCACGCTCCGTACCTAATCACAAAATAAGCTCAGCGGTAGTCCGAAATTTTTGAGACACAAATCCTAATACAAATACATAATCCCCGAATAAATAATAAAATGCGCAAACCATTACGCAAACCGACGAAAAAACTATGTTTTTTTTTTAAATTGGGAAATAAAGTTGAACCTCAATATGTATTTTTTTTTATTTCTGTTATTTTTTAATACTTCTATTTTTTTCCTTTTCAACTGTGATTCGTGTTTGCTGGTCTTGAAAATCTTTAAAAGTTTAAAAAATTTGACAAATTTTTGAAAGACTGGAAAAATTTTAAAAACTTGGGAGTTCGGGAAGATTAAAAAGTTTAATATTTGTAAAATTTTTAAACCTGAATTTTAGATTTTTCTCCTATTTTTTCAAACCCTTGTACAGAAATAGCGAAAACCGACATTTCGTAAGGAAAAACCATTCATTCGCTTATTTGGAAAACTTTCACCTAAGAAATCTTGTATAACATTTTTCCAGCTCGCAACTTTTCACCCTGAATTCAAGAATGTTTGCTTTTTTCAGGTGAACATGAAGAGGAATTTTCGATCCCAGGGACGACACCTCACAAGCACGAAAGTTGATGCTGGCCTCTGGTGACCTTTTTGAGGTCAACGGTCAAATTCTACTTGTTGACCGATTTTAGCAGATTTTTATAAAGGTACTAAGTCGTTCTTCCAATACTTTTTTTTTCTAAAAAATTATTTGGAGAAGTTGAACTTCATTTCAGTTTTCTCACTAAATATTTAGAAACTCAAATTCTTATCGGTTTTTATTTATTTTTAATAAATAACAGAAAAAAGCCGGAAACTGCTATAAATTCTAATTTCTATGTGCTAGAGACAAATAACTCTCGACAGGCTTGATTGTGTGACCTCTAGAGAATCGCACAATAAAATCAAATATTAAAGGCTGCTTGAATAAATTAAAACCCACAAGGTTTACATGGAGGTCGATAATGGAAAAATTCAAACTTTACCTAAACCCGATGGAATAAAAATTTTCAAGAACTAGTAATTTTATTCAGCGGATTCTGTTGGATTAATTAACTAGCACAGGTGGAGGTGAGGTGAGCAGAGAGACGGTGAAGACAAAAGTGCCCAGGGTAAACAGCCAGGTAAATCGTTTAAAAGCCCGTGGCTTCTCAGTCCGTTGCTTTCCGGTCCTGAGCCTAAATTGAAAACAAACATTTATTGTGTCATGTCCCAGCTCTTCGTTGTTGTTAGCATGTGACACATACTCTGTGCACAATATTATAAGGGAAAGTGTTTTGGGGTTGCAAGGAAAGGTGGCTTTCTAAAGTTGCTCACGTACCTTCCACGGAATTGAATTTTCTCCACCGCCGATGGCTTCAATCCTCTCTTCGTCTTCTACAGGGGTACTCCGCTTTCCAAACCGAAGTCGAAGTGTATTTGATCGCTGTGACTTCCGTGCCATTTTTGTGGTTAGGGCCTGAGTAGTAGCCGGGGTAGCTCCTCGGCACCATATGCCCAGATAACCCACCTTGCTGCTCCAGCTCCTCCAGTATCTCTCGCCAACCTTACAATATTTATTCATTAATCTATTATGTCAATCCATTAACGGAATAAATAGACGGAATATTCCTAAAGTCAACAGCAGACGGGATAGAGTTCCAAATTAAACGCCCAGATACGGAAACTTGGAAAACTGGGATTTTTGCCTGGTGAAAGTCCGGGTCTCCAAGTCTCAAAAAATTCTATGCAATTTTACTCTTTTTTTTGTTTTCTTTCGTAGCAATGAGTTTTCGACCGGATTCGTTCATCTTTTTCTTTTTTTCATTCTTTTTTCTTTTGTTTTCTTACACGCGTTCTATTTGATTTGACACTTCTTTCATGTCTGTGTCTAATTTTTTCACAAGTTAAGCTTTTTCTTTTTAAAACAGTGCATGCCTATTTTTAACAAGTAAGTTTATTTTTATGCCTAGGGAAATAATCTCCTGTTTGAATCGTTCATGTTATTCCTCGATTGCTTTTAGTGGGCGTTATTGCAGTCGACAAGCTCATCGTTGTTCCAGCTATCCAATTTCATTTTGACAGAGCTGTTAAGTAATATCGAGTGCCTTTTCATTTAAACCTTAACACTTACGTTTCCAAATTGCTCTTGATCCGAAGAAAATGAGATGGGGAAACCCATGCTCCATTTAGGATTCCATATCCAAAGCCTCATTTTATATGGGTTCTATTTTCATTGCTTTATTAAAACACCTTGCGGTTAGTTTTAAAGAAGATGTAAGTAACCGAGGATGAGAAATTTTATGCTGAATAAATGTCTCCTCTAATAAACTGCCTAGGATTTTTCTTTAAAATTAATTTTTCTCTGGGATGAAATACTATGGCTTTCCCCCACTCCAAGGTGGAGCTGACCCAGGCGGAATCCCTACAGTTTTCATGCATAAAAAAAAATCAATGCCTGACAACTGCTTCTTTAATACGCAGCGGTGTTTGATTCATTAAGAAAAATAACTGGAGCGAGTCTGATTCAAGAAATCCAAAGTGAAAGTGAAAGTGATTAAATTATAAACAGTTTTGGCAAGAAATCAGTTAAAAAAATGAAATGAGAAAATTCTATTTTTTGAAATGAAAGAATTGGGGAAAGATCAAGTAAATACCGTAAATTTCCAAATAGTACCCGGGTTCCAAATAGTACCCGGGGTATCGTTAGGCAAAGCCTATAGCCATAACGTACATATGGATGGTATGAATAGTAACAGTATGAATAAAAATAGTACACATAGAAATAGTGCCCGGTCCCTAATAATACCCGGGTCCCTAATAGTACCCGGGGGTTTAAAGTAAGGGGAATTAATAGTACCTGGGGGGGTACTATTTGGAAATTTACGGTAGTAACAGCTTCAGAAGGTTAAAGTATCCTTACCGGCAGGTTGCTCATAGTCCTCCGACAGCTGATAGGATCCTAAGGATGATGGAGCTGGTGCAGGAAATGCTGAGATTTGTGAAAAAACCATCAATCCCACCAGGAAGAGAAAAAAAAAGTTTTGAATTGACATCATCTTCCACTCCATTCTTTTTAGCTTTGAGAATTTTCCCCTTCCTCACTTTCTTTTTCTTCTGAAATAGATAATAAATAATTTTTTAGCAAGCGTACACACCGACGAAGTCAGGATGAAATGGGATTTTTTTATCGCGTGTTTTATACCGAGTAAAGAATCACACCACTAGTGATTCTCGAGTCACCCTGAGTGTTTTTCAAGTCATTCTGAATGGCTTCTATTCGGATCTTTCCTGAAATTTTTATAATTTTGAACATTCCCTGTTTTTATAAATTTCCAACATTACCGAAACTTTCTATGAATTCTTGAGAATATTTCAATAACAAAATGATAATTAATTCCCATAAAATTCCTACAGCCCAGAGGAAAGGTCACACCGACCTGAGGTGTGCATAATAGTTCATAAATAGTGTGCATAATCTTCTCGTAATTAATAGATCTTTCTTAAATTAACCTCGAAATTTTTTTTTGAGAACGGCAATCTCAGAAAATATGTTTGTATACCGACTTCGTCGGTGAATAAGATATTTTTGAATGGAGAAGACTTCTAATAATTTTCTGAAGTGCTGGACCGATAGATTATATTTTTATTATTCCAAAGAAGAGCTCAATTCCCTCCCTCGCTTTGTTGAATTTCCATCTTCAGAAGTGGGGGCTAAACTGTATTTATGGATGTATTCTTCCAGGATTACGCCTTTTACAAATAAAAATAATTTCTTTCTGCACTTGGAAACAATTTTTGAAAGGGAAGTAATTTGAGCTAAATACGTTACAGTAGCTTCATTGAATTCTGTTTTATCTTTACTAATGCTGGGAAACCGAAATTTGATAAAAGCTGAAACAGCCCTCTCCTTCCACGTCCTATTCAAGGAAATCGCGTGGAAAAATGTTACACGAGAGCTGTCAACATTATACAGTCTTAGGTTTTCACACGATCAAATTTTCTCTGGGATAATGTAATGCACGACTAAAATTTAATTAGGATTAGGAAGTTAAGCTTGCTTTCCATGGCTTTGTACCTCGCCCACAACCTCTCAAAGTGCCTTAAAGTTTAATGAATAAAAAAAATGAACTTACGATTCTAATTTTTTTTTCGGAAAAATCCCTTGCCTGAAATTCACTGGACAGAAAATTTGAGAGTGAAAGTAAGAAACAGAGAAATTTCTACCCTTTTCACTTTCTTTTTTATCAAAGGCAAAACAATAGGGTGTATTCAGCTGTGTTGATGATTCTATAGAAGCAAGGATGGAGAACGGAGAAAGTGAAGAGTGACACTGAGGTCTGGGGGTGGTGAAAGCCATGTTCTTATACTTTCTCCTTCTTTGTTGAGGTGGTGGAAAATTAGCCTGTTGCTCTCCCATTCTCCAGTCTGGAGTACGTGGGTAGAAATTGATTGATTGAAAAGGGGACTCCGACTCAGCCTTGTTTCAGTAAAGAATTCACGAGTCAGACCCGCGGTCATAGTACATGAGATGCATCCCCCGAGGGTCGTTGCTACGGAAAATAATTCTTGCCTTAAAAATTTACTTGAATAAAAATAATAAACAGCTTAACCTATTATCATCAGAGCACCCCAGGTATTAAATCGGGTCAACAACAGAGTGTATTGGCTATGTCCATTAAAACTACAGTACTGAAAGTCACGCTTTTTTTGTTCAGACTCCTCCTCGGTGCACTTAGCTTAATTCAGATTGTGAGTGATGGATGCTTGTTCAACTTTTTTTTTACAGCTTCAAAGAAAAAGCGTACACACAATTTTGGTATGTTTGCTTTCTATTTTTCAGGTTTTTTCAATTTTTGGGGCTTCATGGGGTATCCTAGGAAGCTTGACCTTTAATATTCCACCTTTTGACGAGAGGACGTACGTGGACCATGGGCGTGGCACCGCTGAATGTCCAGAGTCTCTTCCTCCTCACTCCGCTCACCCTACTCATGTACAATAGTCTCTTGCTTCTCATTGGCTCAGCGGCTGGACTCCTTTCATCCTCCTGGACCAATCCCGGGACAATGCTATTTGTAAATCCAAATCTGGCATCGCGTCTTTTGTTTTTTTTTTTTTTCGTTTTGTTGAGTTTGAATTTCTTATTGAGGGTAATTTATTTAAATCCAGGCTTTTGTGTCCGTAACTTCAGCCTTAGCAGTTGATTACTACAACGGCCATTTCTCGTTCTACTGGGATCCGAGTGTTATGATTAAAATAGTTGAGAAAATGGAGGTTGCGTTTAAATCCTATGGAAAAAATTCCACCAGTATTTTCATGATAGCCAATCCTACGAAATACTGGGACGCGATTCAAAGGTAGTGTACGTGTGGATTTTTAATTTTTCGTATTCGTAAGCGCCTATTTTTATTTCCTTTCATTTAGCACAGAGAGATTGTTGTGGGATGGCAGGATTCGAGGATTGGATGCGGACAAGCTTTTACCAAGTCAATAATAGAACAATCCCAGACAGCTGCTGTGATTTTCCAACGATTGACTGTGGGAAAGAGTATGGCTGGAAGGCTGGGGGATTTGGAACTGATGGGGGTGACAGACAGGAACCAGTGAAAAATCGAGTAAGAAATACAACAATGCTCCCCAAAATTTCTATTCGCATTATTTAATTTTTTCCAGGGCTGTTTTTCTACTTTTCCAGATAGCTTGACAATGGATTTCCAAAATCACGCAGCTGTTCTAAAAACCTTGGGGCTTACGATGATTCTCAGTTCGGGGCTCTCCCTACTTCAATTTCTGCTTACGTTCTGCAACTCCACCTCTAAAGAAGACTCGGCGACAGGAAAAGTTCAAACTGCATCCGATGGACGCCTCACTTTTCAGAAACAAAAAAACCTGACCTCTATAGAAGAGCCAGTAGACTTCATCCCACCTCCCAGGAAATTAGAAGCTGGGGATTACGTGGCTAAATTCCAGCAATCTGGTCAACTAGCAGAAGGACTCGAGAAATCTCAGGAATCCATAGCCATAACACTAGCTGAGAGTCTGCGCAGACTCGGAGCCGCTATTTCTAATTACATTTTCCCTCAGGGTCAGGACTCTTACACAGTCGTGGAAAGTATAAATGGATGGATATTCGGTGCTGATGAAGAACCAGACCAAATCTCTCGACCAGCCACTTCATTTGTTCCATTCTGCGGGAGCAGTAATCCCCCAGAGTCCTTACTCTCCGAACCTTACGACATGACTGAATTATTTCATTGTGTGAAGCTGGAGCAAGATAGTGGGGACATGTCGGAGGGTGTCGTCATCCCGTCACTTCACATCGTTCAGAGACCTTCGTCCGCCTTCATAGTTTCGAATGAGAAACCGGGACAGCGGTCCTCCTGGTGGAAGAGAGCTTCTAGACTTGGAACCGGAGATCGTAAACCCAGCATTTTATACAGCAAGACCCTGTTGAGGGTTGGTTCACCTTCGAAGAGCAGAGTTCATCCCTTGCATCCTTGCGAGAAGGGGGATCCAATGATGCCGTCCTGTGATACTATCTACAGATCCAATGAATTCGAAATTGGAGAGGGTGGGAAGACACCGAGGATGAACAGCCTCGAAGGCCTTTGGATATCACCTTCCAGCGAAAGTGTGGAAATAATACTTAACCCAATGTTTGAAAATAGCAGCAGTAGCGGACAATCAAGAGACGCATCTCCTCTTAAGGCAGCGTCAGTGAAAAAAATGTCAGAGGTTAACTGGAAGCACAAAATACCATCCTGAACATAACATGCAGATTAACTCCGGTCCTTATCTGATCTGACAAAAGAAGCATAGTACACAAACATTTCTTTCCAAAAAAAATTAACATTTTTTGCTGGTTTTTCGTTAGATTAGTACAAAAAACAAAAATTCTGAAAAACGGTAAACGATTCAAGTGCTCAAATATTCAAGGATTCAAGGATTTAAATATTTAAATATTCATAAATGTATTCAAAAATACGACAATCGAAAGATCCTGACTCTGAAAATACTTGATCTTTATGGTCTACAGCATCTAGGCGATGGAAGAACTTATGAAACTAGGTTTGCTTAAGCTAACAAAAAAATTAAGTAATTCGGGACACTGGTCACAAATGCCGACGGTATGGTGACACAAATTAATCTTACGGTATTATATAGTAACCTGCCGGTAGATGGGTTGTAAAAAGTTCATTAAAGTCATTAACCCTCGGAAGCTCGGTGATGTAGCTCAGCAATTGATTTTGTGATTAATTTGTTTTGTGAAAAGAATTTTTGCCTTGAGGGTTGAAACAATGTTGAAACTTTCTGCACTTTCGAAGGTGCAGAAAGTTTCAACCCTCTTTACCCCAAGCGCCCAAGCGCTTTTTAGGAAGGCCTTCCTAAAAAGCGCTTCTCTACACNGCCTTGAGGGTTGAAACAATGTTGAAACTTTCTGCACTTTCGAAGGTGCAGAAAGTTTCAACCCTCTTTACCCCAAGCGCCCAAGCGCTTTTTAGGAAGGCCTTCCTAAAAAGCGCTTCTCTACACTTTTTACGTTGGGAGCTAAGCTGTGGGACCGTGGGAAATAATTTGTCTCCGCTAAGACGCTGGATGCCATTTTAAGTTTCTTGACAATTTTCAACATCACCAGGCGTACGGGATTTGAAAATCAGCGAGCTTCGAAGAGGTGAAGAAGACCATTTAACCGCTAAAAAGAAAATGATTTTTTATGAATATATTCTAATTAACCTGCCGTTTGGCAACATGTCAGTCGTTGTCGTGCAAGGTATCCGGAATTCCGGTGGCACATGAATCGGCAGACAGCATCCCGTTTCTAATATAACCATCCGGCGAGGTTTACTAGAAAACGCATTTTTAAAACATTTTTAATTAATTCGGCCAAAGGAACTTGGTTTAGTATATCAGTTTGCTCACCGCTGCTGAGGTCAAGTTTTCTTGTTCTAGCGTTTGTCTATTGCTGTCCACTTGCGCTTTTCTGTGCTGTGGGCGGGAGGGAACGAAGAGAGCGAGAAAAATCGCCACCAAATCAAAAATCCGCAAAAATTCAGAGGGAAGAAAAAAAAGTAAACAGAAGTTTTAGGAAGAACGGACAAAAAATCAGACTTTTCGGGCACGGAGGTTGACAGTTTGATACAATGGAAAACGTGATCGACCCCGTGGACCCCGTCCCGAGTTCACGACCTGAATCAACGGCCGCAGTAATGACGTCCCTACCACCTTGTCACCCACTGGAAGAAGATAACGAATCCATGCCCACGACCACAAGACAGCAAATCTGTAAATTGAATGACTCGAAGGCAGGTATGAAAGGTCTGGACTTGGACCGAATCAATAAAATCATTGAAGAGACATCAGAAGGCTCAAAGTTTTACGAACATAAGAAAAAGGCTAAGCAAAAATTGGAAGCAAGAGCATTGGAAATGCGACAGCAATACGATCGACTACCAGCGTCAGCCATCAAGGATTCCGAAAGAAAGGTAATAATATACGATCGCTGCGAAGCACTTGATTTTATTTACTGTGATTGGATTTTCTATTATTAGATAGATAAAATAGCCAAGGAATTGGAAGCTTCCAGAGACGATTCCAGAATCATGGTGCACATTGACATGGACTGTTTTTTTGCAGCTGTGGAAACCCGGGACAATCCAGCACTGAGGTAAGTAAATCCGAATTACACCCTTGTGAATACGTTGAACTAATTTGTTTTGCTCTATTTCTCCATTAGGAATCAGCCAATGGCAGTAGGGAGTATGAGCATGTTGAGCACGTCCAATTACGAAGCAAGGAAATTCGGAGTACGTGCTGCAATGCCAGGATTCATTGCAAAAAAATTGTGTCCAAACCTTGTGATTATTCCGACGGATTTTAAAAAGTACTCTGCTGCGAGTGCCCTGGCTCACCAAGTCTACAAGGAATATGATCCTGAATGTCATTCCTGTATGGATGAGGCAAGGCTGGACATCACAGACTATGTCAAAACCCATTTACTCGAAGGAGATGATGAAGATGACAAAATTGAAACGATCGTGAGGGAGATTCGTCAACAAGTGGAAATAACCACGGGCGGCCTTACTTGCAGTGCAGGTAATGTATGATGAGTTGGGTGAATTACACTATTGAACATCATACCTAAAATTTTTATCAAACTTTTTAAATAGGTATTTCACCTACGGGGTTTTTGTCAAAAATCTGCAGCGACATCAACAAACCCGACGGTCAATTCCGTCTACGAGCATCTGAAGTTAAGAATTTTCTAAGTGGCCTCAAGATCAGAAAAGTTTGTGGAATCGGTGAAGCAACAGAAACATTGCTCCGCTCCATTGACATCTTAACATGTGGGAACATATGGGAAAAAAGAGGTGCTGTAAATCTGCTCTTCAAGCCAGCTACCGTTGACTTCCTCTTACGAGTGTCCCTTGGGCTCGGAAACCATTTCTTCTCTTTTCCACCACCTACCGGTACTGACAATTCAACCTCTTCAGATGACCGGAAATCCATTAGCTGCGAACGAACTTTCTCAGAGACTGGAAGCATAGAGTTTCTAACAGAGCTCTGTCAACACCTAGCATCTGAACTAGCGGAGGACTTAAATTCCAAGGAGTGCAAGGGACGAGCAGTGGCTGTGAAAATAAAAACAGATACTTACGACGTGAAGACGAGAATAAGGACACTTCCAGACTACATTTCGGACCCGGATGTCATTTTCAAAACAGCAATGTCAATTCTCGACTCTTTGAGAAGAGAACAAGAAGGAATGATCCTCCGCCTCCTTGGCCTCCGTATTTCAAGCCTCAAATTCAACAATCCAGGCGAAGCATCCAGCAGCAGCAGTGCTAAACAATTCTGGCAGAATTTCATGGAGCCTGAAGCAGTTCATGAATGCCCACTCTGTGCAAAGTCATTTACCACTACGTTCAGCCTCAGAAAACATGTGGACAAATGTTTGGATGAGCAGGAGGGATCTACACCAGAGCAAGAGAAACCCAATAATTCCTTTGAACCCCCTGAAGCAACCCCGTCCACTACCATTGCGAGCCTGAAACGTGAACACTGCGATGAAGCAGATGATTCGTCTCTGGAGTGTGGAAGGGTGAAGCGACTGAAAACTTGTGCAATCCTCAGCGACAGTAACAGCAGTACCAGTACCTCAACGGCAGCAGCAAATTCAAGGCAAGTTAGTAAAAGCAGCAACAAGCCCTCGTCTAGCTCTAATGTGATTAAAATGATGCCCATTAACTTTTATTTTCAAACTAAGCCAAAAAAGGACGCCTGCTGACCCTGTTAATTTTATTTATGCTACGGTTTCCTTTGTTTAATTCAATTTTACACAGTTAATTTTATAGCCGATCAACTTGTCGGTACCAAAATGTAACAGAAAATAATGCACAAGGCTCGTGTCCTGTTGTCTTATCATTCCCCTTTAAAGCGATTTTAAAGCCATCAAATCCTGAAATAAACTCATTTCAAACAAACTCAAACCCAAAGGAAGTTCCGAAGCTTTTGCATTTTTCCATATCCCAGCATAAAGGAGAAACGAAGTCGGACGTCGAAATCAGATCCTCTCTCTGCTGGAACTCAGTGAAACTTGGCAGGTAGCTAGCGCAGACCCATACCTCCAACTTTGGTACGAGACGGAAGCAGGGCAACGGCCTTGAGCGACATTTGCAGGTCACTAAAGGTCAATGCCCCATTTCCTTCCCGTACCAACGTTGGAGGTATGGGTCTGGTAGCTACCTGCCGAGTTCCATAGAAATTCATCGGAGTAACTTATTTTGGCTTTGGCTCCTGCTTACATTATCCTTTATGCTTGTTATGCTGCGTTATAAGTTCTCCTAAACTGGTTTTCATTGAGCTGTCGATTCCAATAATCTTTCGAGTTTAGTATGACTGATAAGTAGGACTCTTGAATTTTAGCAAAACCAGATAATCACTGAGCAACAAAGCTGGGAACAGTTAAGGTACTCAGTAGTACTCAACAGATTACTGCAAAATATAGTATGAGGTTAGCACTAGTTTTATTTTTCCTGGCTGCATGCGGGTAAATATTACAGAATTGCTAAATAA
>JABASM010002267.1:0-11520 GCA_019776545.1 Brachystomella parvula | reverse complement strand
TTTGTGTTTTCTCGCCGCGTCTGAGCGCAATGACCTCTCTCGCTTTCGATCTTAATTTCTGGTTGAGCTTTTGCGCTGAAGAATAGCATTTGACGTTGATGGATTTTTGCATGGAGTGGGACTGCTACAGTTACTTCACTTTACTCCGCAAAACCTTGCATTTAGTTTTGTAGTAGAAAAGATCTCTTGTCTTGTTGGTTGCTGAAGGAGGTGGCCTGTTTAATAAACCTGCAGCATTTCTATTCCCGCTGGTCTACGAGTCGCTGGATCTCAGGGTACTCGAAACCACTGCACATCTGTAACCTGAATAGTTTTTATGGAATTCGGAAGGACAACGGAGGGCAGAAAATACCAAAATATTTTTAAATTATGAATAATCGGAGTGAAAAAAGTAGGATCTGCCAGGGATCTGCGAGTCAGGGATCTGCATTATTTTTTTTTGAGTTTTTTTTGTTATTTTTAAAAAAGGTGAGTTATGACATAACCTGTTAAACGGCTGAATTTTGGTTGTCAAGGAACCTTGCGGGTAAGGGATAATTTTAATTTCTGAGCTGCTAGTGTTCATCAACTCAGCAGACCGCAGACGCCAAGGCAGCAGATTACAGACAGAAAACATCGACTCGGGAGACTTCGTTTCACCCCTTTGTTACACTCCGGTTTAACGGTTTATTATTGTTAAACTCTTCTATTACTTTAGAATTAGGAACAATGATGAACATCTGGAACAAATTATAGTGAAAAGATAGGAAACCCAACATGTCCGTTTCCTCCGCCTTACAACTGAGCTTTCTCCTTTTCAGAAAAATACGTCGTTCAACTTTCTCCAGTCCAAGAGAGCAGTGAAGAATAAATAAACCCAATGAAGCTCCCTAGTGCATCCCCAGGAACTCCTCCTCTTCTTCTGGGATTTAGGATTTTTAATTCAAGTCACAACCTCCCACCATCACCAAGCTTCCAGTCCAATATCACGCTCTCTCCAAGATACAGACGCGTTTATTAGATTTCCTTAACACTCTGTACCTTATTAGTTTCCTTCTCCTAGCTTGTTTGATCCCATGATCTATAACGTAATGAAAACAAGTTCCAAGTAAAAGGAAAAGAAATTAGTGAGCTTGATTAGCCCAATTCAGAAAATCTTTCTCGCTTCACTCAATCCTCTTACTCACTTAATTAATAACATTTTACTTGTTTCCGGGGATTTACTTTCAGACTCCTAATTATTCTTCTATAGAAGAATTATAGGATTTAGAAAGTAAAACCTTTCATCCTCAAAGGAATGGATTTGAGTTTAATAAAAATATAAGAGAACTAAAAGTAATTAGTAGAAAATTCAAGCTAAAAGTTGAGCAGGGTGGGTGTGCGTGACCAAATTCTAATGAAAGCAGGGAACTCAGAGACTCGTCCATACAATTCACATACAGAGCAAGAGAAAGCCACGGAATATTTTCTCAGGACTTTTCTTAACTCTTTAAAATCAACTTTTTTTCTTAAGAAAGAAATCTTTTCCTCGGTCTACAATCTATTCGAAAATCCTTTTTCCTTTCAAATGAATTGAGAGAAGGCTAGAAAGTGAAGCGGGTCTGCTTACACTTCTTTCCAAGTCCAACTGTAACCCTGTAACTTAACTATATACACTCCGTCTCCATTACTCAGGCTGGTTTCATCGAATAAGCTCTTTGAATGATCCCTTGGATCTAGCCGAAGGGGTTACAGTCTTTCAATTTCTCTTCCAACAAACTACTATTTATTCTCATTTGTTTCTATTTATATGTTTTATCTTGTCTACATTCAAGCTACCTGTCAATTTGAATTTAATAAGAGATGAAGTCCGGACGCCGACCTATATTCAGGAAAAGGACGAATTGATAGGAACTTGTGAACTTTATTTCCCTAGATTAAAAACAAATTAAATTGCTTTACTACTCAACTACCCAAATACTTGCAACAAAAATGATTGACCGTTAGGTAGTATTTTTCTTTTCAAGAACTGCATTTACTTGACTATAAAAACAAGTTGTGACAGGATTGTTGGGGAGAAGAAATGTCATAAATATGCAGTAGCCCATTCATCTCAGAAGAGGAGATATATATTCTTGAGAAACGACTAACCCTATGAACACCCAATGAATAAGAACCGTTTTATGGGCAATTAGGAAAAGTTGAGTGAAGAAAATTCAAGGTTGGATTGGATAATAGTTTATTACTTACCGAAGAGCAGTCATCAGACTCTGGGTCCGTGCTGTCTTCGTTCTCCTCCTCATCAGAGTCATTGCTCTGGGGTCGAGGGTCAGTACGGGCTGGTGGCCTCACGCTCTTTCTTTTTGGACTAATGAACGTGTACGAAGACTGAAGAAGTTGAACTCTCACCTGACCACCAGCACCCTGTCTCGGCCTGAATTCTCTCACTACGACTTTCTTCGTTTCTACGGTTCACTTTTAATAGACAGGTTTTACCGAGGGTGACAGGAGGCTGGTACATGCATGTCAACATGGTGTTCCCTCGGATTTAAGCAGAACCAATGAAATCCAATAGTAGAATAAGCTGTTACACCGTTAGGAACCGATGGTCAGATAAACAAGTCATTGGAAGATGCAAATTCCCGACCCACCGAAATTAAAATCAGAATCAAGAGTCCAGAATTCAGAGAAGAAAGTACAATAAGAATATCGATTGAAAGGAAATGCCTTCAAAATAGAAGGGAATTCTCAGGGGATTCCAAATGGATGAAAAACCAAAACACAGGAAATCGTTTCATCGAGAGACACAATTTTTTGCTCACTTATTGGCTATTCTGTCTCTCTGACTCTGGCTAAGCCTCTTAGAAAAGTGTAGAGGAGAGAAAGTGACCGGGCGACGCGAGGTCTCTAATCCAACTACTTTCTCCAGAAGCTCTTTTCTCCCTAATACACCACCCTACCACCTGCTTGAGCTTTACTTTCCTTCTAATGTGCAAGAGAAAATCTCCTGCTTCTGCTCTCCCAAAGCTCAACTCCAAGACCTTCCACTCTGACTCCTAGAATATTGATACTTATTCCCTAAATTCAACGGCGAACCTGGCAGAGGCGACGTCGCAATTCCATACGGGTCTTAATACATTTCTTCAGACTATCCTTCCCTAAAATTCGCACCTTCCCTAAACTTTAATTCCACCCCCCCCCCCCTTCTTGCCACAACAGTCATTTAAAACATCTTTAATTGCAGCCACGCTTGGAATCTCCTGGGGTCCTGTACAGTGAATAGCCTATTTCTTGGGGAAACAGAGTAAGGAAGATAAAGGAACAAAATAATTAAAAGAATAATCACCCTACCCAGTAAAGCGTTTTTACAACTATGTTATATTGGGTTATGCAAGTAAACACCTACACTCACTTACCCCATTGTTGGTAGAAATTTAACAAACAACTGCACACGTGTCAAAAAATTTCGCTTTTCTCATTATGCTTCTCTTCCTTTCTCGCCATGTTTAGCCTCTGATCATGAAGCAATGAAATTTAGCCATACTCCCAAAAATGGGAATGAAAATGTTGTTTTAATTTTAATCAATTTACTCTCTGATGTGATAATTGAAGGATTTCCATTGCGTCAATTTACAAGCACCGCTAAATATTTTGCAAATCGGAATTTTTATTTTCATTATGGGTTGAGCCATAAAAGCGTTTGCGAAACTTGTGATGATATCTGAGCTTGAGCAGTAGCGTTTTCACTTCCTTGGATGTGTGAAAAGTTTTCTACGACCTGGAAAAAGAAGCCTTGACGAGAGTTTATGTTTCCGATGTTCTCACACCTACTCCTTATCACCAACAAATTATAATTTAAGATCTTCACCTATAAAAAGTAATCAGCATCACGACTTTTTCTTTCCTGGAAAGCATAAAGGGCCACATGCTTTTTACTCTTTTTTTCAAAATCCAAACCGAAAGCATCTCGTTCTTAATTCTTAGCCAGCTGAGAGGATTTTGCGCCGGACTGACCCAGACTCGACCTTTTCTATGCCAGGATCACTCGTGTCAGAGCGATCCGGGTCGCTCGTGATCAGAGCAACCTTCTATCTAGCCGGCTTACGGATTGTTCGGTATCTCACCCCAATGTAGGCGCTGATCGAAGACTGGAAGAATCGCTGCTCAACTCACAAATTGCCAATAAGGAATATTTATTTCCTAAGAACTAAATAAACAGAGTTGAGGAGAGGAGAAGTGAACTGGTTGAAGTTCATTGCTAAGCTCCACTACCTATTTCCCCTGTGGGATAATTCCCAGGTAATTAGCCTAAAGGCGCCCACAGGTATTCACTTCTCTTCTGATCAGCGAAGGTCGTTCTGGTCAGGCTGTCGCAATTTTTATCGGACTGAAGAAATTCCTTTTCCGATCCTCTAAAACAAAGTATTATTATGCAAATTCTTTTGCGAAAACATTTTGCAGTTTCTGATGGCAAAATATGTAATCAGTAAGGTATACTTTGTATCCTCTTTCTACTCAAGGGAGGTGTTTTTCCGAGATTTCTGTAGGACACACTCTTAAACTCATGCGTTCCAAGGATCAATTTTGTTTTTAATTAAATCCCAAGATTTTTTTCTGAAAACTTTTGTTTTGGTGAAAAATTTCTTTAAAGTACTTGAGGCATCATTCCACTTAAACCGAACATTTCGAACGAGAAAAATAAACTTCTACTGTTGAAATGGGAAGGGAGACGGATTGCAGTTGGAGGCAGGTAGCCATTCCTCGTCATCCGATACAGCACTTGAGTTTACATCAACAAACTCTTTGTTAGGTTCAGTTATCCTTTACCCCATATTTAAAGTACTCATTCCTTCAAGTAGTTTTCTTCTACTGTATAATACTGGCGAAAAAAGAAACAGCAAATTTCATTATTCCTGCGAAAGGTTTTTTTATTTGACTTTTAGAGTTACATGGATGGATGGAGAAGTTTAGGAGAAATGGGGGTTGGAAACCTCATGGAAACATAAAATTTCAAATAGCTAATTCCATAGACATGGGATTTTCTTAAATGGAAACTTTAGGATGATATGAGACGACGAGACGAGTAACTGACGAGGAACTGTTTTTTTCTTTTAAGAAGCTCTTGGAAAATCTCAACCTCAGTCTCATCCGCCCTTTGACTTTCAGGATACAAGGAGGTAATATTTTTTTAACTTTCTTTGGAACCCCTCTTGGTTTAACTTCTAAAAATCAATCATGAGTCTTTGAATCTGAAATGAATGAATCATGTTCCTTTTCTCATTAATTACGTGTGCGGTATGGGGGAAACGGAATGTTAGCTCACTTTGAGATCCTGTGGACTCCTTAAGTGAGATTTAATGTAACGTAACTCTTGATTCCTTCCTCCCATCTCCTCATCGCTCATCTTCAACTCCCACTCCCAGTTAATAAAGAAATTGAGATAGGCAATGGCAGTGAGAAGATGAGGTCCCTTGGGGTTTTCTTTTCTGTCTAAACGACCTCTCTAAAGACGAAGAGTGGTCCTTCATTTACCTGGAGTCTATCATGAATTATATCTTGAGTCCACGGAATAATTCACTCAAAAATTTTACTGGGCCAGGAAGAGTTTCAGTTTTTCTCTCTTCCAGTCTACCTCAATAAAAAACTTTCTCTTTAACTTAATTTTCCTCAAACCAAAAAGCAGGAATTAAGATCAAAGAGTATATGAAGTTTCCAAAACTGTTTCACTCCTGTTATCTTAAAACATGACAAAGTTTTTGTTATTTGTAACTCAACTTTCCTTGATAACTCTGAGGCTCTAACTAGCTTGAAACGAACCTTGACTTTCTTCATTTTTCTGAAAAGAAAAAATGAAACCGAGTTTTAAAGTGTTTCAAATTTTCTCTAACTGCATTAACCTAACGGCCTACCCTCCAGAAAAAAAAAACAAAAGGCATGTGCAGCTCCCATCTTTCTTTACCTCAAAGCAGAGCAAGTGTCTTGTTAGGCTTCATTTTTGAATAAATATTCCAGTTCCATAGAAAAGCACTGGCCAAGTGCAGTTTTTCGGCCATAGGGTGCTCAAGCAGCAACCACAGTTCGAAAATGTGATTCGTGCCTACAGCTCAGATCTCACCCCTTTGTAATGAACTACTTATAAACCCCCTGAACCCACTTGAGTGAGATCAGATAACATTAATTACCAGCGAGAATTACAATCAGAGTGATTCAAAAGCGCGTCATCTTCACTCCATTATAATCACCGCTCTGTTTATACCACTCTGATTAAAAGATTCCTTGGAGATGAGAATGATGATGATGAGGAAACCGGTAAAAGCACTATTTTTACCCACCCCTTTTTCTACTTATATAATTTGATACACTCCAAAAACTACGCTTCACGCTCCTAATAGCTTTCCCTGCCTTCAAAACCACAGCTGGTAATTTTAATGGGCTTCCTGCCGAAAGACTATGACGACGCCTGCCCTCAATATTTATTTCTCCCAAATGAATCCGAATTGTCAAAATTCTTGAAACTAACTACCCTCTCCTCCTCTTCTTCTAATGTTCTTTCCTCCATCAGCCTTTGATAAATCAGAGAAGCATGAATTAGTACCCCCGCCTGACTTCTTTTTTACCGGTGAAAGTCATTATAGAACCCCCAAATGTTTCCATGCATCCAAAAAATGTAAATTTTCATAAACAAAGTGTGAGTTTATAATTGCCCTGGGAGTGTTTGATAAAATTCTTCTTGATCAGAATGGACTGCTCCCTCGAGTCAAAAGGACGGCTATAGTTAAGCATTTACATCAGTGGATTTGTAGTGGGCGGACTGTAGCTTAAAGGGGAAAGCGGAAGAAGACAAAGGGAGAAATTTAAACCAAACCTGGTGAGAACCAAAGTTCAGAGTACAAAGCAAATCCTCAGAGCAGTATATAGAGATTTCTCAACGCGGCTTTTGCTTTCTGAATGACTGACATTCAGAACGGGCTTCGGTGGAACCTAATTTCCGTCGGAGGAGAGACATAAAGTAAGTCGGAAGTGTAGAAGGAGAACTTTTGGTCTGGAACCTACAAATCTAATTTGCTTTGCATGACTTACTCAATTCACCAATGACTACGACCGGCTAAGGAATTATTCAAGACTACACGTACTTCAACATCTAAAGAGTGGATCAACTACAGGGTGTTTTTTCCCAAAAAGTTCTTCAATGTGCTGGTGGCTTAGGTGTAGGGCCTTGCAAAAATTATCGGCAAATTCACAAGTTTCCGTAAAATAACTGTGACAGGTTTCAGACTTTTATCTTCAATCTCCTTAATATGGCAGGTCTTCAGCATCAAAAAAGGAAGGGAAAGCTCCTATAATAGCCCAGCAGTTATTGCCTACAGTGTCCGAACAGTGACCTTCTCGCTGAATTGCGCATATCCACAAGCGATTAACTTTCCTGCATTAGTAAGAATTTTACTAACCTCAAATGCACCAAAATTCATTTGGGAGGTTTGTCCGGTCCAAGGCCTTGAAATTCTGAGGCCTGCCCTATTAAAGCTATCGGAATGCTGCCAATATTGGACTCAGAAAGAAAAAGGCCAGCCATTTTAGGGAATCACTAACCAGCGCTTCCCCTTCGGTCTCTTACTGGAATTTTTTCGACCAGTTAACTTAAACGCAAAAATCTTAAACTTTGCAGAGCTCTTCCAGGAAATCTTGGAAATTTGCTGGTAATTTTTGCAAAGCCCTCGGTTTAAACTCCCAGTATTTAAGAACTTTTCAGGGAAAAGCTCCCTACAGCTGGCTCATTCTTTAATTTCATCCTACGTTTCTTATGAGCCGCTTAAACTCAAATCAATTACCAAAAAATCTTGGAGAACTTTCTCCAAGCGGCAAATTCTGCTTAAGGAAATATTTCTTAATTCGTAAAAAAAAGGAAAAAAAAACACTCAGTTTATTTATCCTTTTTCGGCATGTTAAAGTTACACTATGCCATCACTCTTTGAAATTAACATTCTTCCAAGTAGTGATTAGAATGAGAATGGATCCATTGAAGAATGGCGCAGATGTGCATGAGATCAACAAACGTTCATTCATTACTCTAACAAAGGAGGGTTCTAATCAAGACCTTGTAAGAATAAATGAATGAAACTCAAAATGTGATTGGAGAGTTGTCTGCTTGCTAATGACGCCCCTGCCTCTTTGCTAACGAGCTTCATTCAAATATATAACCTATTATAGACCCTATTGTGTTCAAAATCGCAAAATTCGTTAAAACTGAAGCCCTTTCCTAGGAATCCAGGTGTATTTAATCCTCGGAATCCTCAGAATTCTTCAAATTCACGTGTTCATTCAAGCCAAAGTCAATTTGATGTTTCCTAATGAATTCCTCTCGGGAGCAGATGTGGCAGCAGTCCTATGCGCCCAATGATGTGGAAACCATCTGATTGCCTGTGTCTGTAGCCATCACATTCGCTCTTTCATTCTAAGAATAAAGAAAGCCAAACTGTCTGGAAAGTAAAAACTATAATCCAAACAAAAACTCGCCAAAGTCAATACGAGTTTAGAATATAGCAGAAGCCATCAGAATTCATGCATACCGAATATCTCGGGCGGGGAGGAAATATTCCATGGAGCTTAGGATTTCGGTGGAGTGTCTCTGAAGAAAAGAATTTCGAGCCTACCTTACTATATCCAGAACATTTGAGCATTCGGAGAAAGTCAGCTATCCTTTTCTCATGATCCGGTTTAATGGTCACTAGTTGCATCTTTCTCTTGAAGCTCATTTCTCGTATCTCGGATAGTCGGGCCTTTGATGGCGGAGGAGGTGGTGGTAGCTCTCCTTCTTGCTTTCCCTTTCCATTACTCCTCATCATCATCATTGCCCGATTCCTTTCCCTTGATTGAAGAGCTATTTCACGGGGAGGCCGGCGAGAGTCCTTGAGGAATCATCCCCTCCAAACCGAAAATCACTAACATTTCCCCAACTGAAAGGAAATAGAAACTCCAACTCCTTTCCGGTAGGAATGTGCTCGTAAAGAGGGATCTGAATTTCAAATATGAGTCTCAAGGATTCTTGAGTTGCCAATATCCGCTGTATTAAAATTTGAAACACTACTACAGAAGAGTCACAGCCTAAAGAGAGAGAGAGTGAGTATCCCCTTCACCTCAAAATTGATTCATATTTTAGAGATCAATTTTTCTCTTCTCCATTTTTCTCACGTAGAATATTTACATTAAATGGGATTCTGGAGAGGATGTGAGATGGTTTGAGAATCCGAGGAAACGGAAATCAATCCCTGGAAACTGAATCACTCAAGTTCTTCACCAGTGCTTATCCTTTTGGTATAGTGCTCTCAAGTCCTCTTAAATCCGTTTTGCCACAATCATGGCCAGCAGAAAGAGGAGATCAGACTAAAAGGCCGAGATGAGATTTCCCAGAAATGTAATATTGTTGTCAGAGTCGATCTCCAATCTCCACTTCACCATTGGAAGAAAAAAGAGATCACTGAGCAAAAACAAAGAACTGGATCCGGTAACTGTTTTCCATCTCTCTCTCTTTTCAAACTGTTCCTCAGAGGGGAGTCAGAGATGAGCCTTCTGACTATTAGGGAAGAGGCGTTGAAGGCAATATGGTTATTATTCCTTATCCGCCCTTTTAAAATTCGGAATCAGCTAAATTTAGACATCCGAGATATGATACGAGGCGTCCGGGGAAGGAGGAGTAGTAGGATAATTTAATGTCTCCGACTTTTTAGAGTAGGACGCTTTGATTCCGAGACAAATTTTTCGGTAGTCAGTTTCCCTTGAATCACTCCCTCCTTTCCTATAAAGCTTCCGTAGTTTGTGCCTGGAATGAATATTGTGAACTCGGTCCCTGCACTTTCAAAGAAATAGTATACCTGCATTTATGGAAATATATTCCTGCTGGAATCAATAATCTTTTCCAGAGGACGTCGCCTCTCCTTCCCATATACCGGAACAGGCCATGACACTTTAATTGAATTAGACTAAATTAATACAAGAACAACCCTTTACCCTTCTTACAAACAAAACACTCATGCATGAAGGGTCTGGTCTGAATCCAATTCCAAGCACTTGATCCTTTTGAGTTCAGACTTGAAAATTTCATTACAAGATAAGAATTCTAATGGCAACGCTGGCAATGCAATGGAGTCGTGTATTCCTGATCACCCAAAGGTAATTGAAGTGCGGGCAGGTATGGAATGCCTTGAAAATAAGACTTCTTAAGTGGAAGCCAAACCTATACCTTCCAGTCTGAATAAATTGAGCTCATCATTTCGTAAGTGAATTCTTCCTGCAAAATCCTTTTCATCTTCCCACATCCAATCATTATAGGTAGGTGCTGAAGGAATGCATTTTAGTAAAATGTGTGTCTCCCGAAGGGTATTAAAAACTGATAAAGGCCATCGTTTCTCAAGAAGTTGGAGACGTTGTCTCTCTAATTATGCTTTCCCATCCGAACTTTCCCTTTTCTCTATGCTTAGTTTGTTGGAATGTATAGTGAAATACTTTTTAACAAATCCATAACACCCGAAACAGAGTTTCAGCATGTCGTAAAAAAAAACGCGGCGGCCCATATTCACAGCCCTCATAATGGGGAAATCGTGCCCATGCTTTTTGGCAACCTATTATGCCTGTCGTATTCCATAATTACAGTGGCGTGGCTCGGATATGCTTGTATTACCGGTTTCAAAAAAGTAGAACATCACATGTAGGAGGACAGGAGAAAATAATTCTCATTATTCACAATATTCTTCTTGTCAATATTAATAAATACCCATAGCATAGGCTTATACGGAATCCCCTCATTAGAGTCCAATATTTTTCTCTCACAAAATCAAGTAACTTTAATACAAGCTTGCAAGTATAATCCAAAGCAAATTCAGAGCCACTCACATTGACTTCCAAATTATTTACGACTTTCCGATTTAAAAACTAGTGAAACCGAAAAAACCTAAAAATCAAACTACAGAGGTTGTCCCGGCTTTATTGCATCACTTTTGTTTCAGCGCTAACTCTCTAGAGGTTAGTCCGATCTTTATGAAACTTTGACAGGCTTTTCGGGAAGTATTTTCTGTTCGGCTCAATTTTTTACCCCACCTTGATTGCGTTTTCGGTCACAGGAAAAATCGCTCGAACTCAAAAAACCTTTTTCGAGCTTTTCCAAAGGTTGTCTCATATTGCTCATGCGCTAACTTCTAAAAGCATATTTTGCCCTGAAATTTGAGTTGTTAATCTGGCAAGATGTGTTGATCGTGCAAGATTTTTTACATGAACCCTGTTGGTAAAGCTTTTGCTGAAAAAAGCTGAAATCTATAACTCCGAGGAGAAGCTTCTTCGAAGGCTGCTTTATTTTAATTACTTTTGCAGGAATAACTCGTAAAGGATTCAAATGATTCTTGTCAAAGTTGACCTAGTTGTTTAAATTAGCTTTGCCAATCAGCCTTGCGTTCTTATTTCCTTGGTTTTAGTTGCGCTTTTACTGAGAAAAGTCGCGAAATTAAAAACCCCTTTATAAATATTCAACTTTTTTGGGTTTAGAGAATTTTTTCAGCGATAAAGCTTCTAAAA
>JABASM010002266.1:0-11521 GCA_019776545.1 Brachystomella parvula | reverse complement strand
GCTCTTCCTTGATCCTAAGAACCATTTCTTGAAGTTCCTGTCAAAACGAATCAAGGTTAGAACTGAGCATACATACAACAGTATGGAAAGTTTAGACATGGAATTTGGGAAGGGAAGAAAATCACACCTTCCCAAATTCCATATCGAAACTTTCCATGCTGTACCAACTTTTGGAAATTACTAACCATTACTGAGTTTGGGAGTGAAATATATTCATTTTGCAGCATCTGAGAATGAGCGACGTGCTTTCCTTGTAATTTGTCATTATTGTACTCTAAACTGTAACAGAGATCGGGTGATCCAATTACAATCAAAAGCAATTTAAGCAGCACTACTCATAAAAGAATAAACTTACGCCTGGATATTCTTTTGAATCTCTGTTCGCTCTACTGCCAGTTTCCTTACAGCTCTTTCCATTTCCTGTAATGACTGTTGGCATGAAGTATTGAGCTCAAGAATTATGACTTCGTAAGTACTCAGCTGTTCTTCCAGCTTTCCAAGTTTACTCTAAAGTAATTAAAAGATAAATCCATCCTTATGACCAACCGAAGTCAGAAAGTGTTACCTGAAACTCATCACAAAGTTGACTCCACTCTGCTTCCATTTCATCTCGTAATTTCGCCGCTTTCTGTAGATCTTCTCGAAGTTTGGCAACAAGAGAAGCTTTCTCAAGTTCCTGTACTTCCTGACTGCTTCTCTCATTGACTTTCATTCGAAGATTTTCTAGCTCAGCTTCCATCTTTTGTCTAAACCTTCGCTCTGCTTCAAGTTCCTCTAAATAACCCAAATTCCAAGTTAATACTATCCTTCGCTATAAACACTGTAGTTTCCTAAAGCTAATCTTACCTTCCTTCTGTAGAAACATACTCTTGAACTTGGCTCGCTTCTCACCGAATTCTGCATTCATATCTGTAATAGTTTTCTGTAAGATTTTGATATCGTCATCAGGTTCTCCAAGTTGTACCGGAGATTGTCTCGCACCTATACACCACGAACAAGATAATAACACTCGACTTTGAAAGCCTTACTCTGCAATTTAGACTCACCTTCGAAGGAAGTATTTTCTTCATTGTCAGAATACATCACGAACAGAGAGATCAAGGTGTGGTTCAGCCTATGTCAAGGATCCAACTAATGATCCCAATGCAATGATTCTCGATGAAAATGTTTAAGCTCTATAGTTCCACGGCATTCCGACAGTGACTACCGACAGGAATCCATGCAAGGTAAACTTGTCAAAACTGAAGAACCTGGAAATCAAGTAGTAACTAAATCAGCTGATCCGTTCAATTGGAAAATGTAAGTCATGCTATGGGAAGGTAATAAATCAAAGCTCTTTACCTTACTTAAGACACTCAAAGCTGAGCGAGTTCTGATCCTTTTCCGTGGATCCTACAAATTGCCAATTAAATTACATTCAGATAATTCACTCCCTTTCCCTTTTATGTGCTTTCCTCAAAAAAGAAAACTGAATTTTAATTATTTTTTTTTGAAGCAAAGGCTTTACCGCTGCCTGATGTTGAGAATTGCGGAGGCCGCTGTGAGTCAAAAACGGTTTTTCACTAGAAATTAAAGTGAAAAATTAATCTTTCTCCGAACTGGGATTATTTTAAAGTTTCTTTAAAAAAAAACCTGAAAATTAAATTAAATATTAAATTGAATTGAAAATTAAGTAACGTTAAGGTTAACGACCCTACGTGCAGGGCTCTTAATGAACCAAATAAAATAAAATAAAATAAAATAAAATAGAACAATAGAAACCAGGAGGATAGCTTAACATTTTTCTGATTGATAAGATTCCATCACTTCAGCTTCCATACTCTTTTTATTTGCTTTTGCCAAGGAATTACATTTATTAAATGTATTATTTAAAACTGAGTGAATTCTGCTGGATGAAGAAGAAAAAATAAAAATACATGAGAGCTCTCATGCCATGCATATTATTTTTGGATGAAGAAGAATTCAGCTTTATTTGATACAGCGAAGATGCCTAACCCCACATCCAGCATAAATCCAAAAAGTATAAGCAAACCAATTCACTTTTATTTCCGAGCTTTTACCAACTGCTGACTTCTTTAGGGAAATTAAGGATAAGAATTTAATTAAATAATTCGCTTCATTTGTATTTACAAGAATGCAATAAAATGTCAAGCTTGACTGGTTTAGGTGAAGCGCGTCTTAATTTTTCTTTCATCCCCAATAATAGACGCCTTCGTGATTTATTTTATAAAGTGTTTTTAGGAGGTAGTAAATTGATCATAATCAATTACCATAAACCATGGGTTATTTTTAGGATTATTTTCGGTGGGTCCGTGGCTGCTGAGGGTGGGAGTGGTGGATCGAGTGTCGAGTCCAATGAATGAGTTTTTATTATTTTGCGTGGTGCGCTGTGGCCGCTCCATCTACTCGCTCCTCAAATCCTCATCTTCACTCGGCGTGTTTTTATAAGAGAAGCTGACACGAGGCTCCTGTCTTTCCATGTGGACCGGCTTCTGGTGATAGACCTTCAGAAAAAGTACTCCTCAAGAAATTAAGGGTCAGCTTTAATCTCCCGTGACCTTTTCAAGGGAGGGTTCTATAATCCTTACTTGGAATTTGAGGCTCTAACAATAGAATTACCCATTTCTGGTCTCACTTTCATTCTCCATCTGCTTTGCTGTTATTATTGGCCAATACCACCACCCGTGTTTGTAAACAAAAGGTATGGAATGTAGGGTGACGTGACCTCGGTTAAAAATCAAGACATTAATTTTTTTGGACTCTAATTTATTTCAGGGAATCAGATTCAGCACTCTTTCTTGGATTTAAAAGAGCGAGTTAATAGGAAAAACGAGGCATCTGGAATTAACGTCGAAAGATGTAAGTTGATTAAAAGATTTTTTATTCTTATTTGTTCCTGGGTGGGGCTATGGAGAATGGGTGTGGATTGATTTTAAGCTTAAAATAAGCCTCTGGCAATGATCTAAAATTAGTCATTTTTTTTTGTTCTCCATAGGTGTTCCCCTGACTCTGACGAATCTCTGATTCAGAACTTGCCTGGAATTGAAACTTCGATGGAGGAGCGTGCCGAGGAAGAAAGAGTGGTTAATAAACCTATGCGGAGCATCGAGGAAGATTTTCAGCGTCTTGACATTATTTCGGAACTGGGTAGTACGGATGCTAGGAGTGAGGGATGCTCAAGTGACAGTGGGAAGGGGAGCTCAGAAATTGTCACCCCAGCAGATAGTATCCACGACCCGGACTCAACAGCTGGTGCTCCATGGCATGAGTGTGCTGCCTTTAATGCCATGACTGCGTATTCAGAGACGATGGGAGCCGTCATGCCTTGCCATGCTATGATTTACGAGTTTGAAATCCCACAGACTATCGTGGGAAGACTCATTGGCAAGTATGGGACTTATGTGAATCGTATAAAGGAAATGACTGGAGCAAATATCATCGTCAAACAACATCACAATAACTCTGTTATGAAGATTTGTGCAGTTGAAGGTAAGAGATTAGGAAAAAAAATTAAGGGTTTTGGTTTTCTAAAACTAAAATTAAAATGTCTTTGCAGGTTTGTGTGGAGAGATTGAACAAGCTATTGGAATGATTCGAGAGCGTTTCCCCATGAAGCGGTATCCATTTTTGCGATTGGAACAGTTGAACCATCAGCGACGCATCCCTCCTACGGCCATTTCTTTTCTTCCGCCAAACAATAAGGTACGTATAGCAATATTATTGAATAAAAATTGCTAATTGAAAATTAGTGATTATCCCTGATACTTTTTCAGCTCCATTTGATCGAGGGTGTTGTGAACGATGTGAGCATCAGTTGCGTTGTCGGCATTGACCATCTTTTTGTCACACAGCCCACCCATCCAACTTTCCCCTCGCTCTCCAGGCTCCATAAAGCTTTAATGACATTTTACGAGCAGGCTGTTGGAGCACCAAAATTAATTCGACCATTCAATGGTAAAGAAAAATTTGAAGTCTTATTTTTCGTAGTGTTTTCAAGTTAGTGAGCTCTTCCTTTATGTTTCTTTAGTTGGTGTGATTTGTGTTGCTCGTATGGGGGAGGGTAATTGGTTCCGAGCAGAAGTAGTTCGTATGCATGAGGACAGGGACGAGGCCACGGTTCGACTCGTTGATGGTGGTGGCTACATGGTTCTCCCAATTGAAGAATTGAGGCAAATTCGCTTTGACTTTGTCACCATCCCATTTCAAGGGACAGAATGTCGACTAGCTGGTGTCGCTCCACTTAACGGGCAGAGTGAACTGGGGGAGGAGGCAAAACAGTACTTTCACAACATTTGTCAGGGCCAAGTTCTGCAAGCCAATGTCGCTGGCTACTCGCTCAACACCAACGAGACGCTCATCTATTTGTACAGAATGGGCGAGGATCAGGTATGAAAAGGGAAACCATTTTTGATTTCTAAATGTTAAAAAGTCATAATTTTCTTTCATAATATTTCTGCAGGTGCCTATCCTTGTAAATCAAGAGCTCGTAGAGCGGGGCCTTGCAGCTTTCGAGGATAATTCCTACACGCTCACTACAATTCCAGAGACTGAGGCCGTAGAGGAATGTGGAAGTAACAACTCATCGACAAAATCAGATGAAATCCCGGTCAGCTCGTAAGCTAGATTTCAGTTCCGGTACTTATGGGATTATTTAACACGGGAATAATAGCGCCTGCACATTTGTTGTTTATTTTCAAATCGGATTCAGTTTAGATTTTTAGATTTAGATTCGATGAGAACGGTGTGACTTTCTTATATTATTATTATTGCTCATAATTGAAACGAATTTTACAAGGGGGGTTAATTGGTTTCGGAGCTCTTTATGGTCGAATTATTTCATTATCACCCAACGCATCTCGTAGTCACAGAACGAACCGCGACCAAGTTAGGTTCTGTATGGGTCGAAAAAAAATTAGGGAAAAATTTTCGTATGATGAAGAGGTCACAGAGCGTCGTCATCGGACTTCTCTATTATTGTTTTGACCATTATATATTTTATTCTATATATGATATGAAATTCAGAAGAAAATTGTATTGGTTAAAGTAATCCATATTTTCTGATTGTCGTTTGAAATTATTGGAATCAATAATAAAAACCAAATTCAAGCATTAATGTCTGCCTCCACTTCGCATTTGCAATTTCCTTTCGAGATATGGGATTTCCGCTGTAACTGTCCACCCTGTGTCAATTTCATCATGAAATCAGCAGCCATTTTACAGAGGTTGGAAAACATGAAGTATAATAGCATGATTAGAGTACACGAATCGCAGAGTTGCAGAATCTTTACAAGAAAAGAAAACCCAGAAGAAATAAAGCCGCTATAATAAGTTGAAATTAAAATTCCTGAATTAAATTCTATAGATTAACCCTGTCCTGTTTGGTTTCCATTTTATTAAAGATAATTTTTTGTATTCCTATTTCCTAAATTCACAGTTTCAGTCACCACTTGTTTTTCGCTTGATCGATAAAATTTGAGCTTGGAAGGATTGAGTTATTTGGAAAATAGCATCCACAAATCATCAAAATATAGAGGAATAATTCATAGAATTATTTAAAAACGATTAAAGAGTAAATTAGGAGGAATAAGTTCTAGCTCCATACGTCAGCAGAGTACCGTTTCTGGGCTTCCATTCGCTTCACATATGCCGCTGCCTCAGCTTCAGCCATTCCCCCCTCTTCCCTTACAATTTTCTCGATTACGTCGTGGACGTCGCGTGCCATATTCTTTGCATCACTGGAACAAAGAATTTGAAATAATTAAGAAAATCATTTAAATAGAAGGGTCATTTAAATTGCGAGGCGAAATATTTTTTGGGATTTTAACTCCAGCAATTTTCTAAACTTACCCGCAAACATATAAATGAGCGTTCTCCTGCCCAATTAGTCTCCAAACTTCCTTTGCCCTGTCAGTGAGCAAGTGCTGGACATACACCTTTTTGTCACCATCTCTGGAGAAGGCAATGTGGAGCTGGATAGAATAATAATAATAATTACAGGAAATTAGTAAGGAAATTGGAAAATTAGTATTAACCATCTAGCTAACCTTCAGGATTCCTTTGTCTACCCACTCCTCAAGTTCCTCCTGATAGATGAAATCTTCCGCCTTCTTCCGGCAACCGAAGAAGAGAATAGTGTCTCCGATAGGCTTTCCTTCGTTCGCATAGAAAGCGCGTTCTTGGATGAAGCCTCGGAAAGGAGCTATTCCTGTTCCAGGCCCAATCATAATCACAGGAGTCAGAGGTCTAGTTGGTAGCCTGCAAAAATAATAAAAAGTAAATTAATCATTGTACTTCTGTAATGAAGGAGCTTAGGAAGAATCTTACCGGAATTGAGACTTTCGGACAAAGACTGGAATCAGAGCTCCATTATCTGGATGAGGCTGAGTGAATCCGTTCTTTATTTGCCGCTCTGAGAGCCAACTAGTTGCTACTCCCTTAGACATGCGTCCTGTTGGAGTCTCATATTTGACTACAGCAGCTGTTATGTGGATGCTGGTTGGATGAACCTGGGGTCAAGCAGAATTTAATATCAGTTATTTTATGCACATCTTTTCCAAATGAAATGTCACAACAGGTTTTTTCATGTGCTTCAGCAGGAGTACTGTATTCCCTGCTCACCTTGGGAGATGAAGAAATCGAGTAATAGCGAGACTGGAGTCTCGGAAGAAGCTCACATAAATGGTCCAAAGCAGGCTTGCAAGAAGGCAAGTCTTCCAAAATATGAACGATGTTACGGTTGTCTGAGATGACCCATTTATTATACTTCTCTTTTCCTTCCGGTGTACTTCCCCCAAGAAGCTTCAGAAGTTCTTTCTCATTCTCATCGGTGGTGTACTCTGCTAACTCCTTGAAAATATGGGTTCTTGGATTGGAAGTAATGTCCAAATAATAGGTTAAAGCAGTCCGATACGTGCAAGGACACGGAAATGGATGCTTCTTGCTAGAGTCCTCTGATTAAAAATACTTGAGTCAATACTTCTGTTGTCAGCAACTTAAATTATTCTTACCGTCTAAATTGATTAGAGAAATAATAGTGTCCAAGTCCGTTCCAAGAACCTCCCCTATCCGTGTAACAAGAGCCGTATCGTTCTCAGGATACACAGCCACATGGTCACCAGCATCATATCTCATCTTCGAATTGGAAATATCGATTTCGAGATGTAAGCATGACCTGTCTCCCCCAATATGAAGCTCTTTGTTCAAGAGCATTGTGCTCATGAACGGGTTCTTAGCGTCGAACGGAGCACGCTGGTTCGTGTAAGAGTGGAGTCGAGCGATTTCGCCCTTGTAGATTTTCTCAGGCGGAATGGTGTCTTTGTCATGGAGTTCCAGTCTATACTGCCGCGTTGACATGTCTTCTCCCGAGGCCTCAACCCCGAACTTCTCACAAACGGCTGGCCAGAACCGATCCTTCCACGTGATAAAATCTTCTTCAATATTTGCATCGTCATCCCCCATTCCCACTTCAAAAACTCTAGTAGCACCTAATTCCTCCAGACGCGTATCCACGTATTTTCCCATGGCATTATAATGCTCATAGGTTTTGTTCCCGAGTGAAAAGACCTAGTAAAGAAAATCGGTTCAGGCTTCAGGTCAAGATAGCCACGGAATAGAAAAGTCATGGTGAAATTAATTCACCACTTACCGCGTATTTGAGTCCAGTTAGGTCACACTCACCCTGCTGCAACCATTCGTAGAATTCTTGGGCATTATCGGTGGGATCTCCCTCTCCGTATGTTGCGACACAGAAAACGGCTAAAGAGTTCTCAATTTCGTTCATTTTCGTCAATTCTTCCATGCTGCATTCTTCAGGATCAGCAAGCATCCCTTTCATCCCGTATCTCTGAGCCTCTTTCGCCAGTCGTCCAGCAAATTCCTCTCCAGTTCCTGTCTGACTCCCATAAAATACAACCATATTTCGTCCGGAACTCTTCATTTTTGAAATAAAACTATTGTCGGATTGCCTCCCAGAAAACGTCGTTGGCCTAAAAATAAAAAGGACGAAGCACCATTAATTAATGATTGCGAGAAATTTCATAAGATGTGGTAGGGGTTGAGGCCATCTAAACAGGGGGGAAGCAAAAAACCATTATTCTAAGCTAAAAAAAAAACTCATGTACTATTTCATAATTTGCTTAATGTCTTGAATTAAAAGAGTTCCCAGGTAATAATTAATGCATAATAGTACTACATGCATATTGAAGAAAACTATGTTGGCTGAGTGGGAAAGCAGGGATTGTTATCACACTCGACTTTTTTATCTCATTCAATTGAGTAAAATGTGACCATGAGAAGGTTTGATACGTTATACCTAAGGAAAGAATCATTGTCACTTGGGAGATGAGGTTGATAAAAATTGGTTTGACCTTGCAAAATGGCTATTTTAAAATGGGATTGATGATGGTGAGTGTGTGGAGTGTTCGGAACTCCAGAGTCCGAAATGGCGAATTACGTATTGCTATACATATACATCGCCACCGTTCAGTTAATCATACAACACATTGCTGCTGTGACCACCATGAGCTCATTAAGCAATTCCCTTACTTCATGGGAATTATGGGCCTAACCGAATTACGGTGGGAGTCTAATGTTGTTGATGTAATGACGAATTACCTAAATAATTGAACTTTTGTTCCATATTTAAATTTTGATGGTTCTAACTCATTTGGAATACATTTGAAATACTTTCCCTTTGATTCACAAGGTCGTATTCTTATTCCACGTTTTTATAACAATGGAAGGGTACGGGTATTGACACTTTATTTTTTTTTCTTCAAATCAGTGCCAAGGTAAAAATGTATAAACTTGAAAAAGAAAAAAAAGAGAAAGCGTCTTTTGTCATCCTTCAAAACAAAATGGAGCGACGGAACGAAATCTGCTAATTTAAAGCAGAAACGTCACTTTTTTTTCCATTCAGCCTCATTATAAAAATGAAAAACAATGGAGCAGGGTAACCTCAATCAAAATTATACAAAGCGAAAATTATGAAAGCCCATTTCCGATTCCCCATTCCGTCAGTCTGCACTTCTTAGTAGTTTATGCAAATGTCCCTGATTCTCCAGTAACTAGAGTTTGGGAATGAGAGTGTCACTAAATTCTGAATATGACTGACTTTCGTCATCAGTACTATTACCCTTTCAAATTAGACAGGAGAGTTAAGATATCCTTTTACATGAGGACTACTGAAAATCTATAGTTACTTACTGGATAGTGTATGACTGAAATTGTGCTGCTGGATCCGGTTTCTTTTCCCTCATAAAGAACCAATAGAAAGCGACGGCCCCAAGTCCAGCGAGTAGTAAAATATCCAAGAGTCCGAATTCAAAACCAAAGAGGACCATGAAGGCCTCTGTTGGCTCGACCTCTACTTCTTTTCGAGTTTCAGGCTCCATGATCCGTCCGGTCGTAGCACCAGCCTGTTCGTGACAACGTGATTAATAAATACTACTGAGGTACCCTTGGACAGGTGGTTGGACCTGGTCCCGCAGAATTGCCCTGGTGCAGAAAGAAAATTAGTTGAAAAAGGCTCCACAGCTGATTTAACTGAAATGTACTGACGACAAGATTTTGGAGTGATGCTCCTAGTAGAAGAGCCAGAGCTGGAAAGGAAAAAAAAGCAGTCTTTCCTGGAGAGTCCAAGGATAACCAGTTTGCGATTATTCCTTTTCCTACTCTCCTCGTCCTCCTGTAGAAATTAACCAACTCACTTCACAATCACTAAAACTTTAATAAAAGGGATCAACAGCTCGAACACGTTTTGTTCTTCACCCCCGTTGGTTCACGAGGAGAGTGAGAACGAATACAGATACAAGGTGTACACGATGTACACGCAAAAAGAGCACATTTTTATCATTCCAAAACACAGTCAAGCGTCAATCAGCAATCACGTAAGGGAGCATCCATGTATATCGATATGCAGAATTTCCCGAATCAAGAGCTCTACCTCCTGAAATATTCTACCGTTTGCCTCGTTATTCTCCGGAGGTGGGAGGGGAAAATCAAAACGCTATACTATATATCCATCCACTATATAGCCAAGCTATTGCTATATAGCCATTACCCTCCCACCTCCGGGGAATAACGAGGCAGGTAGTTCCCGGAGGAGGGAGTGGTGCTATAGCATATATCCATCCGGTTGATATACAGTGTAGCACCGCTCGCTCTCACCTCCGGGGACTAACAGGGCAAATGGTACAGATCATTCTATAAAAAATGCGGATTTTCATTCCTGCGTTTACTTCAGAGGCAAGAGCCCCGCCAACGGAATATGAAAGGCAAGAATCAAAATCTGCATTTACTTATGGAGTGATCTGTAACTTATATTGTTTGTCAGCATTGGGCAGGCCTAATGGTTTGGAAAAGGTAGAATTTTAACTGCAACTGGCGTGATCATTATTTGGACTAGAACACGTGCTCAGCGAAGACTACCGTACGCCTGGTAAGTTACCGTGGAGCAAAGAGCCAGGTGAGAGGAAAAAAGAAGAAACGAACCTGTTTCCCGTTCAAACGACTCTGTAATCCTTCCGAGACATACTAGAGTACAGTTCGTGCCTTTAACCCTGTAAGGGCCACTAATGTTGACAATTGTCAACAAGCTCCGTTTTTTGAAAATTTTCTGAAAGAAATTTTCAGCCAGACGGCTGAAACTTTGTGTAGCTTCCTAAAAAGCGTTTCTCTACACATTTTATGTTGTGACTTAAGCGGGGGGACGTAATTTGACTCGGCTAGGACGCTCGACTCGTGAAGTGCCGTTTTTACCCCATGTTAAACGACTGAAATCCCGTAGGTCCACTGATGTTGACAATTGTCAACAGAGATCTGAAAAGTCCGCTGCTGTTGACAATTGTCAACAAATCGAAAATGGCTACCAGCAGCGTTGTCAATTTTCCCTGTTTAAGCAATAATGGAGAAAACGGAGATACGGCTGAATTGGCAACGTTCACCCTATGTTGACAATTGTCACTACGAGTGGACGTACAGGATTTCTTGTTGACAATCGTCAACATTAGTTAGTGGACCTGTGGGATTTCAAAATCAGTGGCCTTTTCCAGGGTTAATGAGCAACCAACTGTTTTCCCGTTCACTTCAGACCACTTTGTGGATCCTCACAGCAGCATTTTTTGGCATATCGATATGCGGCTCTGTAGCCCCACATACGCACGATACACCGATAGATATCAAACCTAACTCCCTCCTATCTTCCTCCTGTATACTGATATGTATGGATGTTTTGTAAAGCTGTTGCTTAACTCTCGGAGGGTCAGTGATTTTGAAATCTCTAAAGCCCGGCGACAACTGACAACTATTGAAACCGGTGTCCATCCGAAGGTTAAGAATCATTCTCTAATTAGAGCGTCGGTACGATTTTACAACTTTTGGATCCTCATTTATTAATAGCGCGAGCTATTTATGAAAATGCCGATGTTAGTCTGTCCGGCCGTCCGTCCGGCCGGCCGGCCGTCCGCTTGTCCGCAACACCTAAATCTCAGCAACTACTCATCGGATTGACCTGAAATTTTTT
>JABASM010002264.1:0-11530 GCA_019776545.1 Brachystomella parvula | reverse complement strand
TTTAATAAAATGATTTGTCTTTGGAAAGGCTTAAAAAGACTACATTGGGTTCGGAGGCTTTTTTCAGCGACTGCGTAACCAAAACTGTTCGGGTAAAAAATTGTGCTCAATTAGCATGATATGTTGAGCAAAATGGTAAAGATTCCATGAGAATTCGTCAAAGCGTTAAAAGATGGCGCAGAAACAAAAATTATTCAATAAGAATGGACCACCCTCTGTAGTTTTTGTAATGATACATTTGAATGCTCCTTTACATTGTGAATTCTCTACTCGACACTAGGTGACTGGGGTTCGATGTAACTCCACTATCGTCCGATTGGCATTGTTAAGGATTATAGTGGCTCTACGGCGAATGCCAAATAAACCAATATTAAATTATAACCTAAATTAATTCTGCTTTTCACATGGTCAGTTCATGGTTCATTAGCCTAAAAGACTATCAAGTTTTTTAATGAGAAAAAATTAACTACCTCCGATGCAGACTCTTAGAATTCGAGTACCCGTTTAAATGTTATTACTTTTTGTTCTTACCAATAAAAACACGGAAGCATAAAATCCATCTGTATTTTTCCTTAAGCAAAACGACGGATTTGGAACACTTATTGAAGTAATGGGGAAAGTTGCTGTCATCATTTTTCTGCTTTTCAATTTTGCTCTCCAGGGTATGGGGAATTCAACGTTTGAGGAAATTAATATTTTCCAAAATTGTGTATTTGTTACAGGAGCGCTTGCAACAGAACCGCATGATCCCGAGAAAGCAAAAGGGAAGGATGAATGTGAAAGGGGGCCGGAACTTATACAGAAGTTACCTTTGAGATTTCAGGGACGCTTTCAAACAGCGCTTAATACTTTTTGCCCTTTGACAGCGAAATCATCGGAAGAATTTCATAAGTTTTTGTTCGACAACTATACTAGTAAGTATAAAAACAAAATTCCTACCCTACACGACGAGCCATACAAAAGTTTGGAGCATAATTAAAACTTTTTTCGACGATTTCAGGTGAAGAGTTGGCTGATATAATAAATTTCTACTTCCGTGTTGACAAATCCAAATACTGCCGTATCGTGTTCTCCACAGACGACGAACTGTACAGGAAGGACGGAGGTCCCAATGAAGATCCAAAAAAACCAACCGCACCTGAATTGCAGCAAATGAAAAGCCTATGCCTTGATGAGTCAAAAACTTGGGCAGACATGATACCCTTGAGAGAAAAGCTTAGTAAAATTTACAAATATTTCTAATTCGCAGAAATCTGACGATTTTTTATTTAGCGTGCAAAAAAAAAATATTACAAGACAAGTTCAATGTGTTTAATTCACTACTAAAAGGGAATTACTATTTTCCGAATAAAATTTGTGCCGGACAACCTCTTCCATGATCCTCCATTACCATTAATGACCGTCATTTATGTTGGGACCTAAGGAGTGGAGCTTAATTTGCCTATGCAAAGGCGATTGCGCAGACGCAAAGACGATTAAGCATACGCAAAGGTGATTGAGCAGATGCGAAGTTGACTCAGCAGACGCAAAAGTAATTTTGCGGACGCAAAAGCGATTTTGCAGATGCTCAAGTGATTGGTGACTGCAAATTAAGCAGATGCAAAAGTGATTGTGCGGACGGAAAAGTTAGTTTGCAGACGCATAAGTGATTAAGCAGACGCAAAAGTGAAAAGTGTCTTCCAGGAGAAGGAAAATCTTTCTAGAGATTTTGAAACAAGTGGCCAAGTGTATGATCCTAATAATCATTGTATACAGGAAATATTTTGACTTTAACGTGCGTGGGTAGTTGGTCTTTATCACAAAGGCCAGAAAGATATTTGAAATCTACTACTTGAGGTGCTTGTTGAAAAATTTATCTAGATAAGATCATTTTCAGAGGCAATTCCATTTCCAGTTGTCATCAGCCAAAGTCTTCATGATCAGATGACAATGTTCATACCTCTGTCAGTTTTAGTTTGAGGGTGACTGAGCTAGGGTTCCGCTCAACTTCAACCATGGTTCGAGCATTTTACATTTCAGGTGAAAATCTGGACATGCAGCTCACCAAGGAAGAAGTGGAGGCGCGAAGTGGAGTTTTAATTTGCAGGGTAAGAATAACAGGGGATTTCCGTGAACGAAAAATGGTTGCGATTTTACGAACTTGGCAGCTTTTCTGCGAAGTCCGCAATTTTTTTGAGCGATTATGAAAATCCACTTATACTTCCGTCTCTGCGGTTCGGAGACGCTTCCGCGTGAAGTTGTTCGCGAAGATTTGACGCGACTTCGAGAAGCTGATTGGAAGTTAATGTTAACGATCATGCCGCATGATAAGGAAGCTTCTCAAGCGGCATCATCAATGATTCAGAGCCTAATTTTCTTTAAAGTCCGTAAGTCCCAGGTGGTGGGAACCTTTCTGTCTTCTAGAATCTTGATAATCTTAATACAAAGTCAGTCATAGTTTTAACAAAAAAAAATCGCACTACTACTATATATCTATATTTCAACAGCTGACAAACTTAACTTCGGGCTTTTGCGCTTTTGCTTTTGACTTTCGCGCTCGTTTCAGTGTTGAAACCCGAAACTTTCGTTTCGCTAATTTGGCGTGAGTTTCGGTTTAGTTTTCGCAAAAACCGAAGTTCCGGGGAAAGTTTCGGGTTTCAACACTGGCTCGTTTTATCAAGCTTCGCGCGTCTGCGGCAGACTCAGCTTCCAGACGTGCGTCTCAGGAGCTGCATTCAGATGCATAATAATAACTTTACCATAAAATAAAATTTTAAAAAATCCTGAAAGGTGAAATACGGTGCAGACGATGGAGACATCAAACTAGATGAAATTCAGAGGCAAACAGGTTACCATTCTCTACAACATCTTCATTTCTCACGGAAATCCCTTCCAGAATCCGAGTTCAATAGTATGGTAAGCTCATGCATACATAGTGCATATAATGCATGGAGGCAGTGCATCCAAATGTATTCTGGACATAACTGTAGGTGAATGAGTATCAGAAGGAGCACATGCACTTGGAGCCTGAAATAAGTTGCATCATCGAAGGCTATGCACCTTACGACGTGAGAGACATGAACGATGACTGGATCCAAATATGGCTTGAGCCTGGGGACATCATTATTCTTCCGTCTGGGGTCTACCATCGTCTCAGTCTGGTTGAAGACAGTCCAGAATGCAAATGTATACGACTCTACAACCACAGAACTACCTGGAGAGCATTTCCACGAGCTCGGCTTGACGACGGGGTTGATTTCCGAACACGACACTGAAAATCACAATTTTACAAGCTAGCACCTTTATCGTTTTTAAATTAAAAATCTTCCGTTTCTTGCAATCTTTTTCACCAACGGAGGCCTTATCCGTAACGTATTTGAGTGAATTATTTTGTCTGTCGTGTTAGAATTGCATAGCCGCGATTGGAATCACTCGAAATTCGTGTCGCGACTTGGATCATTTGAGATTCGACTCGAACCCTGATAACATAGCGGTATTCAAATCCAAGCAGTTTTTTGTTGCTCTTGAATGTGGACCTTACGATTGTAAGCTTTTTTAAATTGGCTTATGAATTTGGCTCTTGGCGGTCCATAAGAGCTTATGGACCGCCATACTGGCCATAACCCAAATCCTTATGCTTTTTTAAAAAAGCTTACAATCGTAAGGTCCCGAATCTAGAAGTTGTTTTGCCAAAGCTTAGGGAAGGCTGAGAATGAGCGCGAATTTCAAATCCGCACAAAAAAAACAAAAGAAAATATTTCTGACCGACCTTGAAAATACATACTGAAGACGATGGAAACGAGCAGCGGGGGTAGTGCTAGCGTGGACTTCCATCAATTGATCAAGAGTATCAAGCGCGTAAGTGGCTTTTCAACTCTGTGGATATCCCTCCATTCGATTCCTTACATGAAATTTGAAGTGTTTTGATCTTTCAGCTCAAACCAAAGATTGAGATCCATACGTATCAAGTAGAATTGGGATTTTTTGGTCTTCCTGAGCACCTATGGGCTCCAAACGATACGAGAACCTTTCAATTGGAGAACGGTCTCTTCTCCACTGCCAAAAATGAATTGTAAAGTAACTGAATATGAAATGAAAGAAAAGGCTTCAATTACTTTCTCTGTCAGTTCCCTCTATGTAGAGTATGACGAGGAGTACAGCGGTCGGAGTGTTGACATTGCCTTGGAGTCAACGATTCAAGGCAATGACCTCTATTTGCTGGAAGTACGTGCCTTCATTATCTCCAACAAGGATAGCCCAGCTGGTCCTGGAAACCTTATGGAGAAATACGTACACCAAACGAGCAAAGGACACCGCCTGGCTAAGTACGCCGTGACTGGGCTCAAGTGGAATCCCAAAGTCAAGCAAGGACTTGTCATTGCAATCTACGTCCACAAATGTAATGTCCTTTTAAGTCGGAAATTTTATGGAACTCGTAGCGTTTCTGTCCTCTTAGTTCTTACAACTCTTCGTTTCTCGTTTTCCGAAAATATGAGTGAGATTAGCATCATAAAATTAATTTGATGCTCCTAAAGTTGGCATCGTTGGAAAAAAATCTTGTCCAGATACAGATCATTTCAATTCTAAATATAGATTTTGATTCTCCTGCCTTTCAAATTAAAGGCCCTCGCCAGCAGGATGTGAAAGGCGTGAGAATCAAAATCTGCATTTAGAATTGAAACGATCTGTACCTAAATAATTCCTTTGTATTTTAAATCACCCAGATCTGGCAGATTTCTCAACCTTACTCAACTACAGCTTCAGCTTCACCAGCGCAAGCACTGATAGGGTCAGGGCAAAGGTCTAATCTTCAAGTTTGTAATTGAAATTACAATTTTCGAAAGTGTGAAAACGTTTCAAAAATTTTAAAGTTTTTCGAAACAAAAATTTTTTTAATTTTGAAAACTGTCCCCACTTGCCCGTATACGGTCACTATTTATGGCCATTTCTTCACCAATCTTCTCAGAGTCAGATCACCTCTTTTTCAAAGACTAATTCTGCATAGTTTTACACCCCGCAACGCAGTTTTGTTAATTCGAGCAAAAATCAATTTTTTTCAATGCTTTCTCTCACTTTTTACATGTTTAATCCCAAAAGCAATTTCCGGAATGCAAAAGTCAAGTGGTCCATAACCACCGAAAAGCCGAAAAATGCTTGCGAATCTGGTTTCCCACAATTTCGGAATGATACATGTCGATATGGCCGAATTCTCAACCTAACATGTGTAGAATTTCCCTCTTCAATTCAGCTTTTTACTCTCCTTTAGCTGGAAGTTTTGAGGAACCAGTTGTGGCAGAGAGCCCGTTTGCAAAATACTTCAAATCACCGAAACTGACAGACATTGAAGTCTGGGCTGGTGATAAAAAATTTAATTGTCATCGATTTGTCTTAGCTGGTATGTGCTTAACATGGGTCCCTCTCCTCTTCACTTTTCATTAAATTTTTATTGTTCCTCAGAAAAAAGCTCCTTTTTTGCAACACTGCTCGATGCTCCTGGCTCAGAGGAAGGGGTAATCAAAATTGAGGGTTTCGGGGAAGACGCTGTTGAGGAATTCCTTGAATTTCTCTACACTGGGACTTCGAAGTCTCTGAAGGGAGCAAGTGAGGAAGCGGACCTCACAATTGACGTCTTACGCCTCGCCCATAAGTACGAGGTCCATGACTTGACCGATGAGTGTGGAGCTGTCCTCAAGGAAAAGATGAATTATGGGAACATTATTGAAATCTTTCAATTGGCTACACTTGTAGGAAACAAAAGTCTTGCAACGGCTGCAAAATTATTTTTTACAAAGTAAGGCAAAAAATTTCTTGAATTTATTACTTGATTTTTCTCCATTTTTTATTGTTTTTTTTTTTTTAGGAACAAGAAATCAATTATTCCTTCGTCTCAGGCACTTCAAGAACTTTTCTGGAATTCGCACTCCCTGGAGACGCTGTTTCAATTAGAATATTCCTGAATACTCAAGAAAAAGGAGTTTTAATTTGAAATATGCAAAATTTCCTAGCTAAAATTCAAAAAGGTAAAAATGAAAGACGTTTTTTTTTAAATGAGCAAATCCTGTCAGTGATTTGATGGCAGGAATACGTTGTAATTGAATTATGATTCAACGGAAGCATGAGTAAGAGGAGCAGTTAAATGATTCGAGGTGAAAAATTGGTTAGGTGTAAATGTCAATACTGGAAATGAATCATCTTATCTTATCTTCATTTTAGAGCGATTAGCTCCAAATACGTAGCTTTACACTCACTCAAATCATTGCAAGTCGAAATGAGTGGGGTACCAGTGGAACACTGTTTTCTTTTACTTTGTTAATTTTAATCAATTTAATGTCACAAAACTTTCAAAGTCGGACTTTTGTTTTCAACGTTTCCAATGCCCTTCTCACCAAATTTCAGTGAAGTCTCACTTCAGAAAATACTTAAACTCATCGCAGTTCTCAGCGGGGTAAGCAGGAAAAATACAGTTGGTTTTAATTTAACTTTATTTTTAATACCCTTTTTTGTATGACATTTATTTCGTTTTTTTTAAATTTAAGTGTTTGAGTGGAGTTGGGATTTTCCTACTTGGAAAAAGCTGCTATGATGTCATAATCCTTTCAAATGCTCGTCAAAACATTCGTTTAGCTATTCTGCAGAGGATTGATGAAGAAATCGAAGACCTGCTGGACGATTATGTTCCTGGGCCTCGGGGTCATCGTGGAGAAGTGGGGATCGTTGAGCCTGAGGGTGAAGTCATCTCTGTATTCTTGAAACCAGGAATTTTTATGCTCCTCAACGCTGGTTTCATTCTCTGCCAAGTGTTCCACTGCATACTTGCTCTATGGCTTTACGTTGTTGCTAAAACAGTAAGTTCCAAATTCCTGTTAGTAAAACAGGTAGCACAGAACTCATGTTTTAGTTCATCCCACCTTGTTTTTTTTAATTTCGTTTATTTTTTTTTTCTTGATTTTTATTAATTGATTAATTTTTTTTTTTTGTAACGTAGGGTAGCTATCGTGGAGTACGAACATGGATGATTGGGACTCTGATACTCGTACTTGGATCAACTGCTGGAGTAATTACTCAACTAGCCCTAGTCACATTTCACCCACTGTCAGTCGTTACCATAAGTTTTCTATGTATTTTCTACTACCTTGGATTAGTTATTGCCAGTACCTTTAAAAGTTCTGTTCATGAGAAAAACAGGTTTAGGAAACGGCTATTTGATGCCATGTCTTTTACCGTAGGATCTCTTTTTCTACTTATCGGAGAAATACTCCTCTAACAGTTTACAATTGAGGTAAATTCACATCTTAAGTCAAACTTTTTAATAATATCGATATCCAAAACTTTACAATGTTCAGGAAAATATGTGACAGAGCCGCACGGTTCATTTTTGAGTTAAGACATGACTCCATTTACTTTTTGTTTCCAATTTATTTGTTAAGGGTAGCCTCCTGTTTGCATTCAAAAGACTTGGATTTCTGTTCTTCAAAAACCAGGAAAAATCACATTAGTGTACTACAAATGACATCGCCATCCTCAGGTTTTAGATATTAGGGAAAAACTGGTGAGGCTAAACAAAGAAAAATGTGTTACACGAAACGGCGTATGAATCTTGAAATAGCGTGGCGTTGTTGTGTTTTGGGCAACTTGATACTAACTGAATTGAATAATGTGGGATACTAGGTTGGTCTGTCTCAGATTGTTTAAAAATTCTCTCGCTTGTTTGGTTGGGAATTTATTAAAAGTGAGACCTTGAGGCTGTCAGAAACGAAGTCGCGATACAAGCCATGGATGTAGCACGGAAGGTAAGCAGAGTGTAGAACTCAATTCTTTCTTCAACGGAAGTCTGCTAATTTTGGTCCCTGTGGTCAGGCAATCGCACCTCGCACCAGTACGCTAAAAAAACAGCCTACTTGCACCCGCACCGGACCGTCTTTCCAAACAAAAAGTCGCAACCGCACACCCACCGGAGCACCTTCCGGAATCTTTGATTGCACCGGGATTCACGTACTCGCACCCGTGCCGGTGCGCTGCAAACAGTGAGCACAAGCTACGCTTTACTCTGCTCTGCCCTCTTCTCTCTCCTCTCCAGCTCGAAACCAAGAAACTGACCAGATTTCCAGTGCTAAGAAAGGTCAAAAATGAACGTTTTAAGTTCCCAGAAAGAAAAACTTCTGAATTCACCCAAAAGTCTAGGTTACATAGAAATCGATGGAAGTGGGATAGAGCTTTGTAGGATAATTCTATGAGCAAAGCATCACAACGTAATTACTTGTTGGGGGAGTTGACTGCAAAAAATGTTTTATGGCAATATCAAAATAGTCGTTTCAAAAAATTGCTCGTCTTTCACAAAATTAAACAAACCTGTGTAGCAGTTCGGGAGTATATTAGAGAGATGCCGATCTAGTGAATTTCACTTAAGTTTTGACTTAAAGAAGATTTTTTGAAGAAAAAATGAGAAAATGAGTGCCGATTGAAGGAAATTTAAATTGTGTTCGACTGTGAAGGAAATTTCACTATCTTGGGGGAGCCACTTGCGCCCCTTAAGTCAAAACTTAAGTGAAATTCACTATATCGGCATCTCTCTATTATTAACGTTTCTCGCCAACCAAAAAGTTAAAAGACACTGTTGGAACGACGTTTCCTGTTGACACATACACAGCACATCAGCAGCATATTTCGGGGTGTATTATTGTACTATTCGACCAATCTAACGATTAAAGATAAAAGAATCCTTTCTTTCTAATAATATCTGCACGGTGGAAGATTACAGTCGTATTCATCTTCTGTTACGCATACTTCCAAGTCAGGGTGGTAAATCAAATCCGGTGGGCAGGGCATTTCTATTGGTTTTCCATTACTGCACTGGCAGAATGCATTACATTTGCAAGGGTGAGGGAAATACCATTCGTTGGTTTTATCCGGGCACTGCACACGAGTGCAGTCATTCCCAGGATCTTTTTCTGGCGTCGTCGCCGATTCTACAAATAATTTTAAGGGTTACAAAAATGTAGTCCAATATTTGTTTAGAGTTCAAACCTTCCGTCGTTGGCTCTGTATTTCCTTCTGTAGATTCTGTCGCTTCAGAAGAAAGCTCAGTTGCCGGGGAGTCAGTTTCAGAGGGGTCAGTTACTGGTGGTTCAGTTTCATGGGGTTCAGTAGCCGGAGACTCAGTAGCCGGTGATTCAGTAGCCGGTGATTCGGTTGCCGGTGATTCAGTTTCATGAGGTTCAGTTGCCGGAGACTCAGTAGCCGGAGACTCAGTAGCCGGGGTGTCAGTTGCTGGGGGATCAGTTTCATCTTCCGTTGTGACCAGAGTTAAGCTATCTACCATAAAGAAGTTTTTCCAATTGTTAAAACGGCCAAATAGTTTAACTTGGATAGTCTGTGGGAGGAAATATATTTTGAAATTGAAAAATGTTAACCTGTAACATTCTAATCAAAGAGCAAAAGACACCAGCAATGATGCGAGAGCCTCCCGCCAAAAATGTAAAACAATTTGCACCTCTAGTCAATTGTTGGTATACAATGGATTCATAAGAATTACAGCCTCTTTAAAATTAAACTTTTCGCCGATATTTCTACAAACATCAGTTGGATGTCAAGCTACTTAAAAATTCTTTAGATTCTGATGGTGATAGCTACTACCAGCGAAAAACCTTTTTACTCAAAATGCTTTAGCTAACTTAAATGACGCTTTGAAAGAAGTTGCCAAGATATATTTTGAAGCGCTTAATTTGGAAGAAGCTGAATTTTTTCAAAGGAGGAGGCAAGTCAGAAGCACTCACGCAGTCGCTGCAAGGTCCTTTGCACCTGACGTTTAATTCTTTTGAAAAAAACTTACATCTCCTTCTTCCAGCAGTCCGTGAAAGTCAAATTCATAGTCAACTCTGGACCCTGATTCTGGTTGCGTAATGGTTGCAATTGGACATTTGCTTTCGGAATCTGCATCAATGCAAGTCACCTGAACCGTTGGGCCGTTGTCATCGGATACCATGTATCCTTTGATCTTGATCTTTTTTATTGTCTCATCTCCTACTTGAAATTCTATTTGGCATCTTGGATTGACACAGAAACTCCAGAAGCCTGTACCTTGGGGTACAGGGTCCAGAACTACTGGACAGTCATCAAAAGAAGAGTCGGGGTAAGCCGTATGGTATTGACAATCAGGAAGAATATCCCACCCGGAAATGTCCTCGGCGTTGTCCAACACAATTTCTCCGTAGCAAATTCCATACGCTAATAAAAAAACTATGGTTCGTAGCGTAGATAAATCCATGTTTTCAGTTCCAGACAAAAAGAAGTAGCAGTCAGGCCTTCAGTTATTTCATTTAAAGGATACTATGTTTGTTATCTTAATCAGCTACTTAAATTCCATTTATTATCGTTTATTCCCACTCCTTCAGCTGAGAAATCCGCCTAGGGCCTAGTATCTGACATTGCCTTATCGGAGAGATTAAGTCAAAGGGTCGATTATTCAGCACTGACAGTCATCGTTTGCTTAAATAAATCGCTGATTACGGAATTAGATAAAAAAAATTAATTAAAGCTGTAATTGAGTCAGTATAATTATTTTGATAAAAAAAAATTAGGCACTGATGCCAACCGGGCAAGTTCCTCTCATTTTATGAACCCTAAAAACATGTAAATATACATTACGCACAAAAAAATCAGCCGAGGGGCACTTTTGGCTTGCGGCTTTCAAAGATGCAGCTCTAGCTAGCGGTAGCTTGCACTTTTAGAAGCCTTAATACAAGGGAAGAGTGCTCGAACAGAAAAAAAAAACAAGAAAAAATTTTATGTCCCAGATTTAATCCTTTTAAAATTTTCACTACGCAACAAAGATAGCCGAGGTTGGCATTTGCGACCTTTCAGTGAAACATTCAGGAAAGCGGTGCCAGGTGTCTTGTGTTGATTTGGGCTTCCTGTTTCCTGTCGAGATCTGGACCGTTTTCCCCAAGGTTCGTAGACTTGACTTGGTTTTCCCTGTAATCCTCCACTTATAAGGAAGTCCATTTTACATGTAAGTGCATGGAAAAATAGAGTTTCTGTCACCCAAAAGGTCACAATGACCTTACACCTAAAAAGCCTTCCTTTGATGCCTTGTAAGCTCCACTGAAAATTTCTAATTTTTTTACCTGCGCATCGCTGACAACGGCGCTGTGAAAAATGAGGAACAAGGATTCTCCTATCTCTCCAGTGCTAAATTTTAGGCACCCATGTTTCAGAACGCCGTTCTCAGCAATGCGCAGGTAAAAGAAACAGAGGAGCTGAAAAGGCAAGAGAAAGGGGTTCGGCCTCTTAGACTTCAAGTGCAAGGTCATTGGGACCTTTTGGGTGAAAGAAACTCCAATAGTGCATTTACTACGTGTAAAACGGACTTCCTTATGGATCGTTAATTATAGGAAAAATGGTACGGATCTTAACAGAACAAACAGAAAGACCAAATTACCACAAACCAGCTGCAACGCTTCGCTGAATATTTCACTGAAAAAAGGTTGCAAATACCAACCTCGGCCAACCTCGGCTATCTTTGCTGCGCAGTGAAAATCTGGAATAGGCCTAA
>JABASM010002263.1:0-11533 GCA_019776545.1 Brachystomella parvula | reverse complement strand
GGGGGGCTTTGAATAATAACTTGGATCCATGATACTCCTCGGTCAGATTATTATTTTTCTTTCTTTATTGTACCTTGGATCAATGATCAATCACTCTGAAGGGAAAGGCATCAGGTAAACGCTTCTCAAATTTCTAGAGGAAAGAAATAGGATGATGATGATGATGATAGTGATAAGGACTGGAAGGAAAATGTTGTGAAGCGGAAGGAAGGAACTTTATACTTTTTCCTCGAGGAAAATATTCAATTTTTATTTGGAAACAGGGTGTTGATACTACATAGAAAACTCTCAAGTAAAATTCATTCATCCGGAGGAGAAGATGGAGAAAAGCATTTTACATATTAGGAGGAGGGGAAGGGAAACTACTTGTGCTATTAAAGATTGATCTTCCATTCTTCAGATAAAAAATCAGAGTTAGGGAAACATTTAGACTGTGGAGAGTGGAACTCCACTGGAATTTATCCAGGCTTACAACTACTTTACCGCTACTCATATGCATTTCTTCCAGTTCACTGCTGGAAGGAAGAGGAGGGCAGAACAGCCCATCGAGAAACTTTGAAGGAGAAAAGAGAAAGTAAATGCAAATTGCTTTAACATTCCTTTCGATAAAAGAATTTCTAGAAGTTGACACCATTACTGAAAACGGAAGAGGAAAAGGAAAAAAAAAGTAAAGGAGTGAGCGGTCCTTTGAGAATTTCCAGGAGAAGCAGTGTAATCCAATTCATGGATCATGAGGCTGTAGTCTCTCCAGAGCAAACCATTAGGAAAGGAACTTCTTTTGAGGAGATAATAGAGAAAGTATGGTGGTGGGTAACAATCCAAATGACGACGAGGAAATCAGAAGAAGATGATCCGAAGATTCCTCTGATAACGACTTAAGTTCCTCTTCAGAGCAGACGCCGGATAATCTTTTCTTTAACAAAATAAAATATATTTTCATTAACCCGTATTGAATCCCCTAATTTTTTTGATAATCTGATCAACTCAAAACCTTGTACTGAAAGCAAAGGGCACCGTATGCAAAGCGTCTATTTTAAAAAAAACGTGGTCGTCTTTCTAGTACCCTAGGATTTTCTCTATCCCTTTGCTCCCTTATGAGCGGGGAAAGGGGTTACCAAAATACTAATGACACCAATTTCTGTCAGTGCTCAGCTTCAAGTTATGATCCAATTTTTCCTCTCCTCCTAGATTCAATTGCTTTTTTCTACGATTCGATTTTCCGATTTCACTGTTTCCCCACATTCATACGACTAAAATAATGATAGGAGGAGTAATAAAGTTCTTGTCAATCCTGATCGTCATCATTTTTGTTTTCTGATAATCCGAGCTCCCTTTCTCCGAGACATAAAAAACATAATAGAGAAAAGCGTAATGAGGAGAAATAAGAAACTTGAGATGATCCAAAAGAAAAATAATACTGGAGGGGTATAATGGTGATCATGATTATTAATTTGTATTTTGGTGAATTCTAGTAAAATTTAATGAGGAGAAGGCAGGATGTTGTCTCTTCTAACCTCGGATTCAGTCCTTCTTTGGAAAAATCCAAGTTTTTTGGCCAGGTTTTTATTTTGTGGAAAGGTTTAGAGCTGGAGGAGGCTGCTGAAAGAAGTATGACGTTGACATGATTGGAGATGGATAAGCGATGAGGCTCGGTTGGGCTGATAAAGTAATTTCGAATTTGGAAAGCTCTATTTTATCTATAGAAGCTCCCTATGCCCTTCTCCCTCTTGAAAAGAACTTGTTTTTAGAAACTCATTGAGAAGGAAAGGAGGGGAGGTTTTTTGTAATTCAGGCATGGAATTTAATTTAAAAGAATGAAAAGGAGTCTTCCTTTAGGTTAGACCTATAGGTGGATACTAGGTATCATTATAAATGGATTTTGTCATTGATAGAACTCCCTAAGATAAAATGAGTAGAAGCCCTATCATTTCAATCCTCTTCATTTCCCCAAGTCGCCCTTCCAGCATTTTTTTTTCTTCCTTTTCTATTCCTTCCTCATTAAAGTGTTTTCAGTAGTGGGGGATTTTTGGAAGAAATCTAGTGGGGAGTATGGGTCGTCAGTACCCATCTGGAAAAATCAGGGGAGGGGATGATGAGAGGGGCTCTGTCCAAGCTCACCATTCACCAAAAAACCCCAGTCTATTGAGACTAAATGGAAACTAATCGATAGCATAAAAAATCATTTTCGAGGCATTACTATTATTATTATCATTAGAGCATCTGCGGACACTCCCCGCCTTTCAAATGACTTTATCCAGACTCATGCAAGTAATATTCTAAATCCTTGGAAAATAATAGTGAGGCTATTGTAGTTGAGGGTAAAGGAAGGGGTACTCTTCCTCATAATCCACCATTACTTTGATTAATTAGATTTTTAGCCGTAGAATTTAACACGGTGTCCCCAAATTGTGTTCCGCTGGTTGGCAATTGTTGGTCGAGCCACAGATGAGAACGGGCCTTCATTAATTGCAATCAGGGGAAGAGCAGCCCTCAGTTGAAAGAGAATATTTTCTCGGAAGAGAGAGAAAATTTCCAGTTGACGGAGCGAAGGCGTGTAAGCCAAGATCCCATAGGTGCTCGGCTTGATTTGATAGCAGCGACTAAGGGCGAGGTGCTGGATGTACTTGAGATTATCAGTGATAAGGTAAACTGAGGAATCCGTTAACAATAGGGAGTCGGATAAATCCAAGTCCGTGACGTGTGGAATGGATTCCATTAGAAATCTAACATCTAAATTAAACACCCGCTTTCCTCTATTTATGATCCCATTTCCAACATTAATAATACTCATATTCTCTGAGAATTCACTTACGAGTGTCAGTCATAAAATTCCGGAAGCCTGACAAGTTGATTTGTTCCACAGATGAAGGCAAAGAGCGTATCACGCCTAGTAAATCTGCTTCAGTCCAATTCTGTCGAATGCATCCAAGGTTGAGGTCTCTCAATCTAAAAAAATTTAATCCTTCTCAGTTGGAAAAAATTATGATTTTTTGGAATCCCAGTTACCTTGGACAAGTTCTTAATACGGCAGATAGGGCCAATGAATCCAAGATAGTGCAAAGAGCAAAATTGAGTGTGACCAAGGATCCATTACTCCAATGGAGAGCTTCTAGAACCTCAGTAGAAATTTCCAAGCTCTCAAAACTACATTTGACGAGCTTCCTGGATGTTGAGATGATTTTAGCCAGGGTGCGGGACTGAACAAAGGCCATAGACATATCCAGGTAGACGAGATTCGAGCTAATGAAATTTGGAGAGTGGCCCAGAGGATACTCAATCTGAAATTAATTGAAATTGTTAAAAGAGGAAAATTTCTGGAATCGCTGGGTTGTCTCCTCACCGTTGCTTTCGCCATTCGCAGGTAGGAGGGTTTCCTTGATAAAATCTCAGCAGTGGCTAAAGGGCTTAAACATTTTCCAAGGACATCCAAATTCTCCCAGAGGCTTTCATCTTTCACTAATCGACTAAATTTTTGGCAAACCTCAGCACAATTCCCAAGTATCGGTGGTTGCAACCAGCGGAAGACTTTAAGAATCTGGAAAATGAAGAAAAAATGCACAATTAGGGTAGTTGAAAAAAAAAATTGAAAAATTACCAGTTCATCCGGCATCTGTGAAAAATAGTCCACTGGATCATTTTCTTCTTCTAGAATAGGTTCGCACTCTGTGAACGTATAAGTAAAAAATCCTTGTGGAAACATCTTACTGTAAGCAGTCTAACCTACCTTTTTGAAAACTGAAGTTATAATGAAACTTTTCTCTGGACTGACTGACAGGAGCTTTATTTTTTTTTCAAAATTATCGTTCATGATAGAGATAATGGTCCGAACGACAAAAATACACCTGAGAATAAAAAACATTAATCTGAGACATAGCCATTACCAAATGAGGTAAACTCAACTAGACGCCTGATTTCAACTTAATTTTTTTCCTCTTTTCTATATCAGTCTTACCTGTCCCTTCCATTTGTCAATCAGACAATAGTCCAGCATCTTATCTTCACTTTAAAAGAGTCGTCCACGTGCGAAGTCTGACATGTAGCCAATGCAGGTCAAGGTTCTTCTCATTCCAATTTATCCAAAGGTTGGCACGGGTGCAGTCCCATTTGAACTCAAATGATTTTTTTTTTCGTTTTTTTTTTCATGAGTAAATTTTGACCGTGTCCATCACTTCTCATAAGTCTGCTAGAGGACGGGTAACGGTCCTAAAACACGGAATCCGTTTAAGGAAATTGGTATTCTATAAAAAGGTTTTCGTTTGAGTGCTTTCTTCTCCTCATCCTTTTGTCCTCTCCTTTCCTCAGCCCAGTTTCCTTCCTCTCACTCGATTTCATAAGGTTTATGGGCTTTCTCTTCGTTGGACTTGGGCTCTGGAAATACAAGTTTTACTTCTCTGTCTCCCTGAATTTAGTTACTTTTACTTTATTTTCAAAGTAGAGAAAAACTCCTTTCACTCCTCTCCTCATAAAAATCGAGTATTTTTATTTCCAGTCCTTTTTGCTTTCTCTTTTATGCAAAAGGAGTGGTGGTGGTGGATTAGAAAAGGAAGAGAGGATTATGATTTCCTCCAAGGAGTGTAGAGAAAACTACACTCCTTGGATTTCCTCCTCAATTTCCATAAACTAAAGTTAGTAAATGAATTGAGCCGTTTAATAGTAGTCTTCTTCCTACTTTTCTCCTCCAATCCCACTAATTCAACTTCATTAATTCCTTAAGTCTCCATTTTCATTAGCTTGAGCCAAGTTTAAAAAGGAATTTCTCTCTAGTTTCCTTGCAATTATAATAATTGTCACGATTTTCCTTTTTTTATATTTATTTTCAGACTCAACTTTGCCCTCAACAACGGAGTGACAGCATTTTGGTTCCATTTAACAAATATTTTGATTCATAGCACCGTCTCTGTTCTCATTTACTTCCTCTGCAGCCGGAGGTTGAGAATGAGCTTCCATACGTCTCTCACCACGAGTGTCATTTTCGCTCTTCATCCCATTCATACGGAAGCCGTAAGTTTTATGAGAAGACTCTCCACGGAAGTGGGTCCTCAAAATATTTCTACTTCTTCTTTTAAGTTTTTACTGTTTTTCTCTATCTGTCATTCCGAATTTTATTTCTGGTGTAGAATCCCATGAGGGCAAACGCATAGAGCCTTTACATGGGCTTTTAAGTGAGCAGTTTGAAGCATCCGCAAAAGTTCCTCACCGAGAAAACGTTAATGGGCAATAATAATATGTACAAGGCTAGGGTCCTCGCTTCCCTAATGGGGCCACATCCAACCAAGCTCAGAGAAATTTCAAGGGAAATATAAAAATGAAAAATAAATAAATGGAGAGAGTTGAGGCATAAGCGGGAGGAGACTAGTTGGGAATACAAAAATTTTACCCTACAACTACACCGGCTCAACAAATTATTCGCCCGTCTTCCCATATCTATGAATTCGCTTTCAGATCAACTTAGGAAGATTTGGCAAACATTTTCGAGCGGAGAATACAATTTCCATTTTCGAAAAAGAAATTTTTTATCATTCCTTAAAATTCACATTTCAGAGACCAAAAAAGATTATCGATTAAAATTTTTGGCATTTAATCCCCTCCCCCTCATCACAGACCGAAATGAGTCAATTAATTTGAAAAGGGAACAAATAGGTCAGCTCTGGTTGCCCTTTAACACGAATCCGCGTTAAATTTCCTTCTGAATTTCCTTATATGCCTCGCTCGGGGCAGAGCTAATCCATGAGAGTAGCCTAATGGGGAATTAGAGATGATTCATGAGAGTTAAGAGAGTAGGGATGCTAATTGCTTAATGTAGAGCATCTGTTGATACCTTCCGCCTCTCCTCATGCCGTGGTAGCGGTCGAGGAAGCATGAAATTACTTATGGCTTCATGTGTAGCCTCATATCAGATCTAGATTTTATTTTAACAAGATGTCAGTTCCACACTTCCAAGAATAAATCTCTCCTTCCTTATATCAGTACCGTGAAGATGGGAAAGAGAGAGAGAGACGTGGTCGTATAATGTAAAGCACCCGAGAGCCGAGTATACCCACTCTTAATGAAAAGCTCTTCAAAAACAGGAGCAGGGAAAGTTAGCTCTTTGTATAAAGCTAATGAGTGGCAGCGAGGAAAATAGTGCTTTCTCTGTCACTCGACCATAAGTACCCCTACACTATCACCCTTCCCCGAGTGTCATCATCTCTTCCCTTGGCTTAGGATTTTCAGTTCTCTGCTATCAGCGTGTTGTTTTAGCTCATCAGCGTTTTTTTCTTCTTTCATCATTCCTTTTCTTAGGGAGGAGAGGAGAGGACTTTCTCTCACTGAACAAAGTGTAATCATGGAAATTTGATGTTTTCGTAGGTTGCTGGGATCACAGGAAGATCGGATGCATTGGCATGCTTACTCATGCTAATCTCCTTTCTCCTCTACTCTAAGTAAGACTTTATTTATTCTTTCTCCTTAATCTACATTAGAGAAAACCAACGACCAACCGTCACCCCAACACGTAAATACGAATTCCAAACTCTGGAAAGCTTTTCCCAAGATCCCCATATAATAATGTATCCCAAAAATAAGGCATGAGCGTTCCCTGATTTACGGTAATTAAAGTCCCCAAATACTTCATTTTTTTTATAACTTTCATTTGTTACGAAAAAAGCAAAGTTGCAATAAAACAGGTCTGTAACCCCATAGTATTTCTTTTCTTTCTTCAAAATTATAAAGACTTTATAATTAACTGGCTGTACAATTTAAAACGCACTCAAGAAAAATGGTATTTACTGCTAAAACTCGCAGAGGCGGTTAAATTATGTCAGCTAATTTCCCTATGAACCCAATTCAAAAATAGCTTTCCTTTTTATTTTTATTATTGCGGGTTTAGATTGGGGGAGGAGGTTTAGGCTTGGTTTGAAATGAAAAGTAAACAGTTCTCCTCCCCCTAAGCTACCAAATTTTTTCCGGAATACGGAAATGTTCAATCTCGAATTCCACGAGCCTTAATTGTTTACTAGGTCATTCATGCAAAGGAGCTTTACTGGAACTGGACTGGACTGGAGCTTATTAGTTGGCGGAGGAGTAGGATGCTTGGCAATGCTTGCCAAGGAAACTGGGATCACGATTCTTGGAATCAATGCTCTCTATGATCTCTACATCCATTTGGATCTCGTCAAAAGGTAACTTCTGATTATTCTCCCCTTCTTCCAAACCCTCTTTGATGAAATTTAAATTTCGCAAGGCCTTTTGACTTTATGAATGATTTAAACTTTCATTTGTGCCTGGCTTTGATGGATCTTGATAGTACTAGTATTTTTCTACTTTGAACCACGGCTCACTCTTGCATATTCATTTTTACCCTCTTTCTGCTTTCTAAAAAAGAGAAACCAGCTTTCATTCCTTTTTTCATTCTTTAATTGATTTTTTGTAATTCTGGAATTGAATGAAAGAATTAAGAATTCATTGGAGGGTTTTGACATGCTAGGGAAAGTAGATAGGAGCTTGGAGAAAAAAAAAAGTTAAGCTGAAGTCTGTCTACTGTGTGACTTGTAAATTATCGCAGGTGGCTCAATAGGAAAATGGAGGACAGATGCCAAGTTAATTTAAGGAGGAGAGTCACGCTGATGCTAACCCTGGTAAGCGAAGCAATTTGCTGATTAGGTTCTCTTCCTCTCCTATATTTATGAGTCTGTTTTTATCTTTTTTGTTAATTTAGGCGATAATCAGCCTCACTATCAGAATCCTACTAATGAATGGAACCTTTCCAAAATTTGGGCAACAGGATAATCCAGTTTCATACTCCAGTTCTGTTCTGACGAGGTAAAATATAAATAGCTAAGGTGAAAGCGAGTTACAGCTCCGCAAGGTGAAAAATTAACTTTCCCTTTCCTCCAAAATGACTTCCAAAAGTAAAAATCTAGCTTATAAAAATCATAATTTCTTGAAAAATGTAGCTTCCTTTATTTTGTAGAAGAGAATTCTTCTCTTTGCATATGTTTAGCGAAGTTACTACAGATGGTTACTCTGAGGCTCAAGCAAATCCCTGCAACTAATTCCTCGCGCTTTCACCCTGCCTCAGAGTATGAGCCTCCCTCCTGATTAAAAAGTTTGAAAAGTTTTGTATAAATTCTTGATCAGATTCCAAAAGGGAAAAAAGAAGCCGGGAACGGGTAGGAAAGAAGGACGCCTGGTTTACTTTCCCCTGGAGGGCTTTCCCTAAAATCCATATCTATAGTATCAGTCTCTTTAAAACTGAATTTACTATGCATTGACACATGTTCCTGTTCTCTTCCTATTACTCATTCAACCAAAAAGAGATCCGAGCTTCTGGTTGAGTGAGAGACTACCCTTTCCCCACCACATCTCTACCACAGAAGAGCTTTTCCCTTCAATATCCACAGAGCTGCAAACTTTTTCAACTCAACTTTCTTCCAATAAAGTCTTTGCATAATTTCTCCTTCCCTCTCCCTCTCTTCTCATTCACCGCTACAGCTAAGGAAAAGATAGAGAGACTCTCATGTATTTAGAAATTCAAAAGAGAAAGTTTGGAAGGAAAATGAATGAAATCAAGCGCTAAAAACTTTTTTTCCTTCCCTCATATCCTTTTCTGGAGTGGCTCGTCATACATAATACATATGGTCATCCGACTAGAGCTTTCACCTTACCTTCTTCTACCCTTCTGAACCGTCACTCCGGGTTCGGTGCTCTAGATATGTAAAAAGAACTCTGTTCTATATACTACTACAGATTCCTCACATATGCATTTCTTCCGGTTTTCAACTTCTGGCTCATCCTCTGTCCATATCATCTCAGCTACGACTTGGCAAATGGGATCAATTCCGTTAGTGGAGTCCCTATGGGACCTTCGGAATCTTTCAACTGGGATTTTCTATGCATTCTACATCGCTTCCTTCCTCCATGCCTTCTTCATCAAGGTAAAAGAATTCCCTTTCTCCTCTTCTATTCCTATCAGTCGGGTATAACGGTATAATTCTGCAGAGGTATTTCCTTTCTTCTGCAGAGCCCTGTACATTTAAGGCTGTACATTTGAGGAATGTCAGGTTATAACCTGCCACGGAGGTGAATTCCGGTTTGAGTAGCGAGTGACAAAATTTTCTGGAAATACAAATCAGTGCCGAAAATTCCTCTGAAAATACGTCTTTTGAGACTTTTACCAAAAAATTTCGTAGAAAATCAGAAAGGAGGAGGGTGAGGAAAGTTTTCTTGCGGAAGTTACATTGAGATTGGTGAAAGTCAGCATCACTTAATTCTAATCACCCCGTATACTGGACTGCCTATAATTCTGTCTCAATCCACTTTCTCTCCTTCATTGATTTATAATGGGAAAATGATTGTGGCAAAAAATAGGGGCCCATGTAGTATAATGATGCTGAACCAGCACAAAATGTAGAACCCAATCCCGAGAAATCTGCATGGCGCGCGAAAAGTTGTAAACATTCGAGACGATCGGCTATTTTTTCTAGTAGGAGGAGCTAAACATGGAAAAAATATGTTTCAGACAAAAGCAGATTTGGAACAATTTTTGTTGTTTTAATCGAGTTAATTGAACAGCAGTAATTATTTTTGGCCTGAGTTAAAAAATTATGGTGATGAGCGACGCTTGTTGTTTGGGCCTTTCCAGATCAGGGTTGAGAGCAAGTAAGCTTCATTATTGCTTTACTTCCTCTCTGCTCACATAAAAACTAAAAAGGAATAATCTGTTCAAAAGAGCATACGTAAACCTATTCAAGGTGCCTCGACTAAGAAATTGAAACAGTTTTAACGGTTGTATGAAAAAGTAGAACTCTTCTAATTTTTTTATTTTCCTACTTCCATTCTGCTTCCATGTGAAATGCAATTTATAGCTTAGCATTAGCAAAAAATCTCCGCATTAATTTATTCATATAAAAACAGCGTTCTGCGTTTTTGATTCGCAAGGTGAAATTTTCAAACCTTAAATAAACAACCTCATTGAAAACTAAAATTAAAAAGATTAAAAATTTGAACCTTGAAACCTTAAAACTTCCGAACGTTTTAATATTTTTTAGACACGCTGCAACGAAAAAACTATAACAAAACCTGGTGCACGTCCTTAAGGTTCATAATACATAAACTTTTTATTTTTTATCTTAAAATTTTTTTAAGGCAAATGGGATCAATTCCGTTAGTGGAGTCCCTATGGGACCTTCGGAATCTTTCAACTGGGATTTTCTATGCATTCTACATCGCTTCCTTCCTCCATGCCTTCTTCATCAAGGTAAAAGTTTTTAGACACGCTGCAACGAAAAAACTATAACAAAACCTGGTGCACGTCCTTAAGGTTCATAATACATAAACTTTTTATTTTTTATCTTAAAATTTTTTTTTTCAAGTTTTCAAGGCCCTGAATCTTGTTTTCAAGAAACCTCGGATCGTACTTAATTTTCCAATGTTTTTGACAAAACAGTTTCAATTATTTACGAGAATTTTCTTTTTTACAGGAGGAAGGATGGAGAAGGCGTGCCACGTTGTTCCTTTCTCTCCTCTTCATCTCGCTTCCTTTTCTACCTGCATCTAATTTACTTTTTCCTGTCGGCTTCGTTGCCGCTGAGCGGGTTTTATATACCCCCAGGTAATTTTCTCAAACTTTTATTGACATTTTTCGGAGAGATTTAAATTCCCCAATCCTTTGTTCTCTCATCATTCATTAATGCTAACAGGGAATTCCTGGTTTCCCAAACTTCTAGTGAAAATGAGAAATAGGATTCCAGAAAGTCTGCTGTATTATTAACCTAAATCCTGGTATTGATTTTACATAATCTAGCATTGGTGTTTCCATTCTGACCGCTCACGGAATCCACTGTCTCAGAAAACGGATAAAAGACTTTGGAACGGGCCGACAAAGAAAGTTCTTTCGAATTCTTCTCGACTCACTTCTCTACCTTATGTTAATGAGCTTTGCCCTTAAATCCTGGGATAGGAACGGGGTTTGGAAATCACGGGCCTCACTCTTTGAGTAAGTTTTCCCATTTTCTCCAAACTTTCTCTCTCTTTATTTATTTTTGCCTAAACACAGATTTTTTTTTCAATGTTGATATAGCTCTACTCAATCGTACAGACAAACTTTGAGACTTTTTGTCTTGTCTTTTGCATAGTAATAATTCCAAGTCGACTCCATGGTTGTTTTCTTCTATTATTCAGCTGAATAAACCTTTGCCCAATTTCTTATTCATTCATATCATTCAAAACCGAACAAAGAAAAAAGATAGAAGATTCTAGTTTTCCTAAAAATGGCTTTAGGTCCTATTTGCTCTTCTATCCAGCAACGCTAGATTTTTACAAGCAAAGATTTTTCCAAACCACAGCGTAGAGGAGAAAACTGGAGTCAGTCCTTTACTTTTCCTCCAGCACCACGGTTGGACTCAATGAATTTTTCTGGCAGGTTTCTTTCTCCTAAATGTTACACAGTTCCCCTCAGGAACTTGCCCCACACCCTCTCCATCACAGTTCCGAGGCTATAAATAGCCCTGCTTCACATCTCTTGGACTCACTTCTTCAGAGGAGTTCCATCTCT
>JABASM010002262.1:0-11534 GCA_019776545.1 Brachystomella parvula | reverse complement strand
CGAGGATGACTTCTGTACCTCTCGCTATGAAAATGTGGCAGCAGCAGCAGCGCAGCCAGCAAAAAATGGAGAAGGAGGAGGCCGGCGTTTTTTCAAACTTCAGAAGGAACTGGGCTACGGAAAATATTCCTCTACGATATTTTAATTAATTATATCCCAATTGTGAGTCAAAAAATAAAATGCAATTATTCTTGCTAAATATTAATTAAATATTTAGGCTAAGTGGGAAAAAGTACTAGTTTTGCCCAAAATTAAATTAGGTTTAAATCTTCAAAGAAAATCCCGAGCTTGTATAATCTAAATTCTAAAAAGGCGGGTTTCATTTTATAGCTCAACGGATTTAAACTTAATTTTTACATTTATTTACATTTTTTGTATTTTTAATTAATTTGTGTGTTATCAAAGCTTTGTTTCGTCCACCAATTTTTGCCGAACTGAACAATCGGCAGGTAAGGGTAAGTACACTGAATTAAGCGCTCCTGCTTAGCAGCAGTGTCATAATTCTGAGTTGTCAAGAATTTGACTCTATTGTTTTCTTTGCGGCAGGACACCAAGAAGAAAAGCCTATCTTGAACCAGGGATATAATTTGACCGAACACGGGCAGAATGGAGAATGAAAACGATGTCGTATCAGATGAGCTGATTATTTGATGAAGACTTGAGCAATGTATTTCAAACAGAGGAGAGTGTCGTAGAAGCGGAAGCAATGGATGATGAGGTTGCTGCAGGTACGGCTCTCGCCTGTATTTTCTCGGACAGTTTCGTAGAAAACTAATTAAAATTATCTGTTAGCTACGGCAGAAGCCGAAGCTGCCGCTGTTGCCAGTATACAAGGACATGAAGAAATAGAAGATGTAGATATACAAACGCTTGCATCGGAAGAAACTATACAAACACATGAATTTATGATAACGACGGATGGCTGTTTCCTTCCTCAGCCTGCTGAGAACGCTCCAGACGTAGAAGTATCGCTTGAAGATCAACTTAAAAGCACAGAAAAATTGGACCGCTCGTCGCCTGATCTGTGGCCAACGAATCGTGAGTTACTGATAATTATACCCTTGCATGTTGGAAGTTAATGTATGTTTCATTATTTTCTTCAGTGCCGACGAATGCAAAGCAAGTCCTGCACAATAACCAGCTCAAAACAGGAGAAACTGATACCGCCGGGAGCTGGGCTCAAGGATTAGATCCCGAAGATATAAATTTACTCCATCGTAAGTGACACCCATGTTAGATCAAAGCTATTCCACCTGCTTACAGTGTCATTTTTTTTTTGTAGAATTCGGAAGCTTAACATCTTCTAGTTTAGTTGAAGAAGTAAAGAAACTCCAGAACATAGCATACCAACTGGGACTGGAAGAACAGAAAGAGATGACAAGGGGTAAACTTCTTCACGTCTTTGAAGAATCTCATACAGTACTAAAAGAGAGCGGACAAGTGAAACTGTTATGGAAGTAGATAAGGTATTACTATTTTTATTCAATTTTTAATTCCAGTAAATGGCGATTTACTGAGCTTTTCAACTAATTCTTAACCAACTGGTTTTTCGCTTTTACATTAGTTTCTGTTGATATGAATTGTAGAAAAATGTATAGAGTCTATGATAATAATATCCCTGATCTTTATTTTTTTTAAATGAGAATGGGTTCAAAAAGCTATATGTATGCGAACGTGATGTGTTAGGTTTACCAGGAAATAATTCAAACTTAAAGCATCAGCTTATTGCTTTGATTTGAAGACGGTGCAGGGTTAGACTGTAGTCTTGCCATTTTGTTGAACTGATTCAAATGTAAGGAAGGTAGTACGTGTGCGTGTGTATGCAATTTACGTGATGACCCATTGCATAGCACTTGAGTCTCGACCTCCAATGCTAATGAGCCTCGTGTCATCTTGGAGGAATGCCACGTTGGTTACGTGGCTGCTGTGACCGTTATAGGCGTGACAAAGGGACTGTAAGAAAAATGCACGTTTAGAATCATTGAATCCATTGAAAGTAATCAAATTCGTGATTTCCAGGCATCACTAGGGTACCTTTGGCTGCGTGACGGGGTAACTATACAGTTTGACTTTTCCAAAATCATCCCCAGTAGCCACAAGTTTTTTATCATGGGATCTGTCACAGGCATTGACGTCAGTACCATCGGCATTTTCCGGCCATATCCCAATGGTGACGCTCGTCAGCGTACAGGTGGAAGAGTCCCATTCTGTGTCACGCAGTTGTGAGCTCTGAGGAATCTGGCGACAAACCGATGCATTCCCTGAAAATTTTCATATTTAAGGAGTGTTATCGCTAATCGCCCACCTGTTACTAAAATTAAATTGGTAAATGCTTACAGTAGAGTAACTCATAGTCTCCAGAATTACTTTGTATGAATGTTCCATCTGTGGACCAATCCAAATGCGCGATAAAGCTAGAGTGACCCTGTAAAAAAAACTTAGTACGTGAAAACTGTTTAATTCTTCATTAAACTAAATGGGAAAGGCATATCAGTGAAATGAAAAGTTGGGAATTATGGGAAATCACACAGGGGGGTTCAGCTACACAGGCTGCATCCTTTTCATGATTCTAGTAATTTTTGACTTACAGAACAACGACCTATCCGGTTGTACTTTTGGTAGGAGTCTGTCACTTGGTAGATGTAGATGACATTATCACGCGAACCAATCGCGAGCATTTTCCCATCTGGGGAAAACCGCACAACCTTTCGTAGAAAATTAAGAATTACAGCAAATAGTTCAGTGTTTCCAGTTCGCTCATTTTGAATTCAGACTTACTTGAATGGGCTCTGTCCCGTCGTTATGATGTGAAATAATTTCACGAGTTTCAGCGGAAATGGCAAACCAGTGGCCTAACAGAGTTCCTACAACGATGACTTGACCATCTGGGGAAAATGTAGCAGACTGGATTTGCTCCTATAAAAATAAATTTGAATTGTTTAGAGTCAATAAGTAAACTAAGTTGACAAGATTTACATCGAAATCCAATGACCAGACTGCAGTGTGTGAGAGGGCGTCCCAGAGTACGAGCATCTTGTCAAAACCTCCTGTTAGAAACTGCTGCTGCTCCGGATGCGTGGCCAATCCCCAGAGCTCATCCGTATGCCCCTGGACGATGAGTTGAAATGGAAGCTGGAAGCTTCCAGCTAAAATGCAATTTTTGGTTGTCCCAACAATCAACTGATTTCCTCGTCCCTCCGTGATTACTCGGACAGGGCCGAACTGCTCAGGAACCTGAAGTACGGGAAAAATAAATCTTGAAGCACATATTTTCAGATGTTAAATACTGAAGGGGACTTACTATGGTTTCCAACTCCGCCTTCGTAAGCCCCGAATCCCACTGCAAAATCCTACCATCCTTTCCTCCTCCTGTGACAATAGCTCCGTCCTTCAGGGCAAAAATACTAAAGACTGGACCATCATGAGCCCCTCGAATTATTTTAGCAACAACGTTGGTTCCACGAGCCCAAACCAGCACATTTCCACTGCTGTCTCCAGAAATTACGTCCCCTGTCTCACTGAAGGCGAGGCAAGTGACATATTTCGGCTTGTCACGACTATCAAAGATTCCTAATTTTTTGTACAGAACGCATCCCTCAAACGTCCAAAATGAGATATGACTCTTCCCACAGGAAATAATTGTGTTCTTGTCCAATGGGTGGAACTCCATTGCAACTACCGTGTCGCCAGAACACTAAATCACACAAGTACGAAAATATTTCACATCCAGCATTTATAGAAATTATTTTACTGCAGTATTACCTTGTTCTCTGCCAACTTTTGGCCCTTCTCATTCTTCTGCCAGTCCCAGACAGAAATTATATGATCACTCGACTCATCAATCACGCATAATAAAGCACCGCCATCCTAGAGTACAGAATCAATAAGTCTTGTCATCGTAGCCAGTGCCAAGAATCAATATGTCACTCACGGCCCTTGAGAAGGAGAGACAGCAGATTGAACGGTCAAAATCACCGATCCCAATGACATGGAGTGTATGCAGGCTGACGGAATTCCATACTCGGACGTGAGCCTAACAAAGCATGACCAAAGGAAAAAAAAGAAATCATAATTATGTTTCATAATTTTTTCATGGGGGTCCTTATATGGAATTTATTATTTGATTAATTTTTCTGCCAAATAGCGGATAGGGCATTGACTTTGATTTTAAGCGTTACTTTTTGGAGGGTCTTTAATCACTCACCTTTCCTTCCCTCTTGTCGTGACCGGCACATTGACCTGTGGCAACGATGAGCTTGTTAGGATGAAGGGCAAGACTAAATTCAGAGGAAACAATAAAACATGAAATATAGTAATACTTATTCTCGTAAACTAGATTTAGCTGAACTTGTATAAATTTAAGCGTGACAGATTGTTATCACTCTCCTCTGTCAAAATCTATTGGCGAATCTTTGAATTATATGAGTGCAAATTAGATACATTTTCCATTGACCTGAAACTCAGAGATTTCATGACTTGAAAAATCTGAGTTTTATCTGCATCTTGACCACATTTTACCCAGAAATAATTAGCCAGACAACAAATCATAAAATAATTCTTAGTCTTTTTCCTGAAGTGAATAAAAATTAGAAACCACAATTACGGTCCCCACTCCTAACTCAAATAAATTGAAATTTAGAAACAGTAATTATGATTGAAACTTTGAATAGAAATTGGGGCTCGGTAAATACTTTACTCTACTGATTTAGCACTAGCACCCTGCATCAAAGCAAAAGGAAAGTCTAGGTCAAATGAATTGAGATGAGGGATTTGGGATGTAACAAAATAGAATTCATTGTTGGAAGCCAACGAGCGTGTAATTCGCTAAATCATCTTTAATCCTCCTTTGTGTTGACAAGGTTCTATTGTAATTTTTTATAGCTCAAGTGCCTACTTAGGCTGGGGCACCTTTACTTAAGGTGGGGCTTTAGCGTATACAAAAAAAAAAAAAGAAAACCAATTCTTATTCAGTTAAATGATGAAAAAGAATAAAAAAAGCTATCGTTTCAGTATATTGACATTTGGCATCATAAGCAAGTTTTTCCTGACAAAGAACCGACCCCAAAAAGAACTCTGCTCTTCTTCATCTTGTAATTTGTTCGCTAATGAGGTGAGCTTGTAATTAAGAACTTTGTAGAGCTTACCACTTGACATCGTCGTTATGTCCTAAATAATGTCTCTGATGTTGTTCCTCGACGTTGTAAAGTACAACGACGGCTGCCATGAAGTAAACCAATTCACCCGTTGGAAGAGAGTATAGGTTGGAACGGCAGTCTCGACCACGATATCCATAGCTAAAAAAATAGTAATTAATAAAATTTAATTAGGAAATCCAATTCCTAATAGTCTGAAATTGTGTAAAATGCACTGCAAGTACTCTGCTTAAAATTTTGGGAAAGCTTTGTTGAGCACGCTTTTAAAATCAAATACATCACTCTAGATACAGCCTTCGCATCTTCATTAATTATTATTGATTCGCATCACATATCATATCCTTCGAAAGCGAGTTAAGGTGAGAAATAAGAAATTAAGGGGAGGCGTACAGCATCATTTCCTTGCTCTACTGAGCCTTAGTTCTAAATCCATTTCCAATGAAGCATTAAGCAACCATGGCATGATAATTTCTGAGGGAATAGTTCTTTAAAATTAAAAATGAGGTCTTACATCCATTCCAGCCGGAGTTTTGCTACTGGAGCTGTTGACACACGGGACAGGGTATAATTCTCGGCCAATGGGCTTGGTAGGTAGAGGTTGATGGGCCGTCCACGAAGGAAAACACGAATCGTACCTTCCTCGGCGTTGAAAGTAGCGTCCTTTGTGCTATAGGGATCATTGATTTTCATTTTAATTTAGAATAAATATGAGGTCAGTTTGATATTATTTTAAAAAATCAAATAATTACCCATGCCTCGTATGCGGTGTTTTCACGTGCAAGTTTAGTAAGGAACGTGCGTTTGAGTTATTTCTAGTGGTGTAAAAAGTAAAAATAAAATAAATAAAATATTAAACAAACAAAATCAAACTTAGTCAAATCAAAGAAAAATTACAGGATCATGTTTTGCATGAGAAAGCGATTTTTTGTTTTCATGCGGCAACAGTCTTGTGTAAATTACCTAACAGCCATTACACCGTTGCTGGGGTTGAACTGGGTGGGATTGTTAAAGTCGCTGGTGGAGTTCCAGCGCTTTGCAGCTAGAGGTGATGGAGTGACTCCGTTGGTCCGTGACCCACCCACACCGTTCCTCAGTTGTGGGGTGTAGGAAGTTGCTACTGCTGGTCGTGGGGCTGGAGAAATGCGGTAGGGTGAAGGGGACGGAGATGGAGATGACAAACCGTTGGAACTGTGAGAATCCGCGGAATGTAAAGAACCTGTGGACTGGTGATGATTTACACGGCGACTGAAAGGAAGAGACACAAAGTTTAGTAATTTAAGCTTGACCTTGGGTTCTAAGTTCAACTAATGAGTCAATTATAATAATTAAGCCTCTGATGGATTCGAACATCCAGAGGCTCTCGATTAAGAAATGACAGAAGGTGAGGTGACCACTGATTGTCAAGGGTAAGATAGTAGAGAGTCTTTGGACATGAAATTCAGTTTCCTCGGAAATCGGTGTTGCTACATAGCATAAGGGCGGTGTGGTAAGATTTCCCAACTTACTTTTGGTTATTTAGATTCGAGTTATGGTGACCATTGACAGGTGTGCCACCGGCGTTGCGCCTCCAATCTCCCCCTCTTCCCGTGGGATCAGAATTTGTCGGATGAAGCCTCAGCTGACGGCCACTACCGGGGGTTTCCTTGAAGTGGAGGGGAGGAGCGCTGATTGCTGAAAAAATAAAAAACAGAAAATAAAATTAATTAAAATGACCAAATATCTCAACCCATTTCCCCTTTAACAAATATTTGGAAACTTTAAACGTTATTTCCTTCACGCTCATAATAAAAATAAAATTTTGAAAGTACAAAAATGCTTGCCTAGAAAGGAAGTATATAGAAGAAGTACGGGGGAAAATAGACATTCTCACTTTTAAAATCGACTCCCTTCTTTCCAATTAGTTTCCCCATTAATATCTTTTTTTCTGACTTTTAATTGCACACACGCTTCAGAAATTGTCTTCGTTTCACCGACCGAAACCATCTTGACTTATTGGCAGTGACAAGTTTAATAGTTTTCTTGTCCTAAAGTATTTTATTTACAAAGCCGTAAACCAATATTTATATCTTGTACCTTCAAAGCTATTTTCATTGGAAAGAAGAAGCGTACAAACTCAGAAATCGCAGTGCCGCTAAAACTAAGGCTCACAACTTTGCAGCCTCGACATTTTCTGAACTTGACTTCCAAAAGAAAACTGAATGGGTTAATCAAAGCAAAGAGGAAAATTCTTTTTTGTGTGAAGTGAAAGAATTGGGAATTAACGCTTGGTTAAAATTGAACATATAGCCTTGCACGCTTCAGATTCTGGAATACGAATTGATCGAGTCAGAGTACATCCCTGATGATCAAATTAAAATTCTGAAAGAGCCTGTTATTCACGTGTGAGACGGTTTTCCAGACTCCAGGTTTAAATTTACAGGTTGAGGGTCCAGGTTCATTGGACACAGGAGGAACACTGGAGGAATAGGAACGGATGGGCCAGGGAAGATAATGAGAGATCGATTCCCACACCATGCCAGGTAGCTCACCTGAACAGAAATTTCTGGGGAGCTTACTAGGGCACCTGTCGCTTCCTGGATTTTGCTTTAATGAAAATGATTCTTCGATTCCCCTTTGAATTTTACTTACTAAAAAATGCAGTCGAGGAGCTTGGAACACGATCGCGTACCAAGTTCTGTATTTCCAACTTTATGCAGAATGCGAGAGTCCTGGCTTCAGTACCTGTTTGCACAAAGACCAAAATACAGAACTCGGTATTATTTGGTACGAGATCATGGTACCAAGATCCTGGACTCAAATGCTTCGCATTAGCTTGACGGATAGGAAGATGCGTATTCTATTCTACAAGAAGTCTGACTAACCACTTGTCCAGGATGACTCCCAGGGCTGACTGGAGGAAAAAGACCTCTGAATTCCAGTTATTATGGCTCGGAAACTAAATAATGCAAGAAGTGGCTAAGAAGTGAATAAGGAAAGTGGCTAACAAAAACTTCGTTAAACCCTACTGCTGTTATTATCCTCAGTAATAAAATGCACCTCTTGCATTACTGTTACTTGCCTCGCAGGAAAGACCGGTAAAATTAGTACATAGCAACAAAAAACTCCATTATTGTCGCAATATATTTAAGGCTACACTCTCACTTAATACTTAAAACTACGAAGCTGCAATTACGATTCCACAATCCACAATTCCAAAAGGAGGCCCGATCCTTCAGTGAAAGTTGTAATTTCCCTTCGGGGAAGTAAAATATGACTGTTCAATTTCTGATCAATTTAAATAATTGCTTCTGGCTTCAAACATAATTTTAAATATTGATCTCCAATACTCTCAAACGTTTCGATCGATCCGATTACTACTCCTCCTAGACGGGGCGTACCTTGAGTTACCGACCATCACAATCGATCATCGATAGAGATCATCATGTCTACTTTCTCCAATAAGCCAAGATGGATTAGTTATAGTCTTGATTGACTTGACACGTAATTTTCTTAATCAGAAAAAATAATGGGACTGGTAGCTACCGGAATGATATTGTCAGGAAGCCGCCGGCCTCTGGGACTATGAAATGAAGAGAAACAAACAAGTGAAAAGGTAACTACACTTTTGTATTAAATTACTTCATTCACAGAGGGTAACACCCCCGAAAGATCGGTCATTGAATATCTCTGCAGGGATTATTATAAAACGAGATGAAAGCATATGGCAGTTTTTGAACGTGATCGTGAGGATGCACGGCGTGATATATTGAATTATTTAAATTAGGCACTAGGGTGAAAAATTGTTTCACAGTTTCAAGTTTACATTCAAAGTTCTTGGTCCATGAATCCACGATTTTTGTGACAGATGAAAATGTTTCTTTTTTGGTGGTGGTGGCGGTGGTTACCAGACAAAGATAGCTGAACCAGAACTGGGGCTAACGATTTAAAATTTTTCTTATTTGAAATTCTCGGGAATATGGTGATTTTGAGTGAATGATTTTTCTTATCCCGCCTGGAAACTCAGGATTTATAATTATGAAAATGAAATTAACTTTTTAGTATTTCTTGTATGGGATTTTTTGCTCCAAACAAACGAGAAATCTCTTTATTTTCCTGAAATCCTATCTCAGAATTAGAGATTGAAATTAGAGTGGGTGTAGGAAGGTCCATTATCATGTTAAACCAGGTAGCGATGTTTTGATTACAGGTGAGGAGAAATTGCATGTTTGGATTTTTGCATGAAAATTAGATTAGAAAACTCACCTCGATTTGAAGATCCTTCAAGGTTTGTAATCCTCCGAAGAACATCTGCAACTGTTGCGCGGAGACAAAGGATTTCATCTCGTTGTTCATAAACTTTTTTCTCCAGATCACTGACACGCTCCCGCAAAGTTTCGTTTTCGTTTTCCAACATCTCGTCTGCAATTTAGAGAAAAAAAAATTATTAAATAATTAGATTGGAACTCTAGTAAATAATTTATAAGGTCCGACTCGGAATGTACGTCTGGAAAAATCTGTTGTGCATTTTCCAGGTGAAGTTATTTACCCAAGTTATAATCCCAAAATTCCTCTTTTTAAATTAAACTTACTCCAGAGTGTCATTAAATGCTCTTCGTCAATTGGCTCGTAGCTTAGGGTTCTCCCATATTGCTCACTCATTATCCCATTATTATGAAGTAATACAGGTGTTGAGCCCAGGTAATTCAAAAAGAACTTTGAAAAATACGGAGACTCAAGAGACACTAATTAATTCCCCAAACTGGTAAAACTCTCCACAGTTTCCTACTTTTCTTTTGGAGTGAAGATGAACATGGAGCGATGGATCCAATCAACAATCCTGTTTCCGTCTATTATTTTCTCCTGACTAAACTTCCATGCAGAATACAGGGGAAGGAACATTGGCAGAAAACTGTTCTTGTCATAAAGTATAAACTATAATGAAGAATTTTTTTAGGCAAGGTCTTATTATTTTCTCCTGACTAAACTTCCATGCAGAATACAGGGGAAGGAACATTGGCAGAAAACTGTTCTTGTCATAAAGTATAAACTATAATGAAGAATTTTTTTAGACAAGGTCACTCACTCACTGCCTACCTGTGCTTATATCCCCTGGGTCCTGACTCTGACTTTCCTGAGTGATATTAAATTCCGGAATGGAGAAACGGAGATGCTCACAATCTGGGCCTATTGAGATTACTGGCATCACTACTGCTGGAAAACTGGCTAACAGCCGATCTGGGTTGAAATATACTAGGGGAACATAGCAGTTCCGTGTTTTCAGCCTAGTCTCATCCCTATCCATATCATCAACATAATCAGTTCCTCCCTCCAGCAGAGTCTAATATTTTGCCTAATCTTCTTCGAGCGAGGAACGGGACAATCATCAGCGTAAAGCCAACTAAGAGCAACTCAGGATTCCTTTTGGCAAGCTCTGCAATAATATTATTTTTCAGTGAAACAAGAGCTGCAACAAGAAAAAATATTCAAAATACAGGAAATGCAATAGGACCCACCCACGCCAAAGTGCATCTGATGTGAATGGATTAATTAAGTTATCCAGAAAAAATTCGTGAAAATATACAGGGAATTTTAATAATATACCAAAGCATAAATATACCTACAAGACTTCAGATTAAAACTATTTTTCTTTCTGTCTGCTAAAAATCATGCTGGATGGAGGGAGAAAGCTTTCTCCCCTCATAAAGCCAGATTCATTCAAACTGGTGAGATTATTCGGCTATTCAGTATTTTTCTTGGTATGTATTGAGTTTTGAAACCATAGCAAGGCTGGGACCCAGCCGCACGTAAAATAATATATTCCTGTTTGGATTGAGCTCAGAGTACGCACTTAAGTACGTCAACATAAGTGCTCAATAACCCGGCTCCCCACTTCCGGTTTTCCTTTTTACTTGGGAAGACTGAAAGATAAGAGTAGAGTAAATTCTGGTTCTGAAAAATGAATGCGCGTGAGGATGCTGAGGAGATGGAGAGATAATGCTCAGTCAACCCGGTCACCGGTAAACATCCGACAATTCTGACTTCCTTCCCGCTTCCATGGGACGGTGGAACGGTAGTATTCCGGTGAATTGTGGGGATGGTGGGATTATTAAAGGTTAGTTAGCTAAGAAATGAATGAAAGGCCTGGGAACTTGATACTTGAAGACATTTTACACCTGAATTCTTTTTTACCTTGACTGAGCTGCGTTTTGGTTACCGATACTTTCCTGTCTGCTCCCTCAGGTTCACTACTATACTTGCTAAACAACCCTTCCTATGGGAGTGGTGTACTGAATTATTGAAAAAGCGTTTCACTCCTTTTCCTAAGACTTCTTCCTGATTCCTGAATTACGTGCGTGGGAGTGAATTGATTTCTAAACACGCATTTCGTCTTGTAAATAAAAA
>JABASM010002261.1:0-11536 GCA_019776545.1 Brachystomella parvula | reverse complement strand
AGGTTCCGTATTTTGACTTTCCGGAAAACCGCTTTTAAATAGGTGAAAAACGGGTGATCACAATCACCCGACGTGATCACAATCACCCGCCTTGACCCTACAAAGGTCACTTGACCTTTCTAATGTAAAAACTGGGCGCCAGAGGTCGCTGGAAGGCTAAAAAGACTCTTCAATTCAATATTCGCTGGGAATTTTATAATATTTGGAGGGGATTTAAACATACGCGGATTTTTACCCAAGCGGATTTTAGCACGAGGGTATTTGTATATGAAGGGATTCACTTGGGGGATTTCCGAAATGAGATTTTCACATGGAACGCTTAGCATAAACCCGTTTGGCTAGATTATTGGCTAGAAAAATACAAATTTCAAAAAATTTCATGTTAAATTGAAAATTGTTCAAGATTTAGAGAGAAAATTGAAGTTTAGACTTCTTAAAAAAGTTGTAATTATCTCAGCGTTGATCAGAATGAGAATTGGAAAGAAAAAATACACACGGCTGAGGATAGTGGGTGTGATATAGAAAGTTTTCTTGAAACACTTGAAAAGGAAGACGACCGGAGTTTCTCCTATTGAGAATCTGTGAGATTGATGAGCAGGTTGATAAAAATCCCTGCTGATTGACAACTCCTCTCACCCTTGTCATGTTCCTCAGAGCTCCATTCTTCAGAATCTGAAGACGAAGAAGTGTATGGCCTCGGTGTCCTTTGTGGGAACCAACCACAACCACCACCACCTCGTCTACGAATCTCGATATCTTCATTTTCAAATAATACACTGATCCGAAAACATGAGACTCATGCTTACAAACCAAAAATATTGACAATGGAAAGCAAACTGGCAAATCCAATGCTCACAGCCCATTTGTAGAAAAAACAGCTTCATAAAATTCTAAGGCTCAATAAGGAACCCTGACAAAAAAATATCCTAAGCAAATTTTGAATTTTAAAAGTTATATAGTTGATCAATTTTTTTTCTCAGTTAAAAATTATTATGTTGTTAAAATGGAGAATTGAACTTGTTCTTTCCGCCGCTACTTTCTGACTTGCCAGGAAGGATTCCCGTGGCGAATCCCACTATCATCAATCGGTAGGAGGAAAGTGACGGCAATGTTTAATGAGCTCATCTCGGAGGGAGTTCTTACTCGGGAGTAAAGAATGGAAAAAAAGTAAAGTGAGAAAATCGCTGCTCTTCGCTTCCAAAATCCCGTCATGATCTTCCTCCCTGTCTTCCCTAAATCTATTGTGTCCCTGACCATGCGAGCAGCCCTCATGAACAAAACTCTAACAGGTGAATATTATCTGTCTCACATTTTTTTCAATCTTAAGAAAAGCATGACGAATTCTTTATAATTTTAAGATAGAAGAAAAAAAAATCAGAAGCTCCTACTTGAAGAGATTTTATAATTTAGCGTGGAAATCCATTGAGGGCTTCTGGTTAAGGTAAAAATTCGTTATGCTTGTAGAAAGTTAAATAATGAGTCGCCTTTTCGGAGACTTACAATAGATTTATAGCTGAAATCAAAAATCACGGTAGTGAACATGGAAGTGGAAGATTTAGAATTTCCAGTTAGGATTTTCACTTATGAACAAAAGAATTTAATTTGAATGAGAAATTGGCCTGAACTAACCGTTTCAAGTGTAAAATTCATCTTTACAAGAAAATGAGTAAATAAGAATATGAAACGTCTTTTCCTCTACGTAGTAAATAAAACTGAAAAAAAAGGACTTGAATTACCTGAGTCTGAGTGAGACCTAGGCTTGCAGCGAGTTCAGCTCTCTCAGGTAGAGCCAAGTACTGGGTACGCTGGAATCTTCGATTCAGTTGCTGTAACTGAAGAGAAGAGTAGATCGTCCGCGGTTTCCGCATCTTCTTCCCTTTCCCATTGAGTCGGAGTCCTCCGGGCTCTTCTTTGGGCTCTGGAACAATACCAGAGAGAAAATAAAAATAAAATCTTTAGAGCATCTTTCTACAGATCACATTACCCATTTAACTACTACAGAGCAGGAAGAACGACGACCTCAAGAAAACCATTATTCAATTTCCCTGGAGAGCTACACGGCCCTCCTCCGCAACCACCGGTGGAGGGGATTCTCATAAATATCCAATAAGGCAGGACAAACCCCATCATGTCACCGCCGCCGCTCTCCCAAACATGCAACTTGACCTCTTCCGTCCACCGGGACACTCATTAAAAACGAACACGCTAAAATCCTTCATTTTTTATACCTTGCTAATTTTTTTGTTTGGAAAACCAATTTTTTAATAATTCCAAGTGACACGCTCACCCACCCCTTCATCAATACCCATTTTGTTTTTATTCCAGGGGTGGAATCGTGAAATTCTCAAATGTTTTTTTGAAAAATCTGTCATTATGATGTCAGAATTTTGAAATTCAGTTTTTTAAAAAATAGTGAATTTTAAAACTTGTACGGCAAATCTTTCATTTTTCAGTTCTTGCTAATTTTTTGGAAGGACTATTTTTTTTTTTAAATTCCAAGTGACGTGAAAATTTAAAATTCAGCTTTTTCGAAAATAATAAACTTCAAAACTTGTAGCCGACCTACACCTCAGGACAATGCTTCTCTTGTTAAAAAGGATAAAATTTTTAATAATTCCAGGCGCCACGCTAATTCATCCGTTATTCTCCATAAACGAGATGAAATCGTGAATTTGTTTCCTTAAAATCTGTATTTTTGCTGTAAGAACACAGAATTGGGTTCAAAATCGCCTAAAGTGAATACCAGGAGTGAATTTGTTTCTTCGGTGCAATCCATTAGATTCCGCGACCACAAAATCAATCCGAAAAACTTTAAGATTCAATTTTTATTTTTTTGTTGAAAATACTGAACTTACCATCTTTAGGTGGAGACTGACAAGGCGGTGGGTAGGGATTTCCAAGGTGGTAGCCCGAATAGGGATTCTGCGGAGGAAAGGGGTACCCTGCTCTGTAGTTTTGCTCTTGATATGCTGCCACAGCAGCTGCAGCCGCTGCACGATAGGAATTGGCAGACTGCTGCTGGTGTTGCATTTCATCTAGCCCGTCCGCCGGCACTGGACTCGAGTTCGACTGGAACCCGAGCCCCGGGAACGGGCTAGATAGATCACCGAAGTTCAACGTGGTAGCGGTCGAGGGGAACCGCTGGTCGAAAGGAAAAATGGCACTGGGAGGGCGTCCTCACGGGTACTGAAGCTGACCCAGCACTTGTTCCCCAAAGGGTCAGAACGATAAAATCAAGCCGAAATCTGTTGAGTCCCGGGTAATTGGGCTGAGTTCCGGAAATTAGAACTACACGTGAGTCCAATTTAGGAAATAATTGCACTACTTATTATCCTCAGTAAGGAGAAGCACAGAGACTCACGTCCAACCTCGAGAACAATCATCCTCACACTGTAATTTCAGCAGGAGTGGAGAATTGGTCTAGGGATCTTCACATCGCCGTCGTCTCATCGCCTACTAACAGATTCCCTTGCCCCACGCTCCGCCTGGAGTTCCCACGAGAGGCGGTCTCCTCTCCGTAGCCAACCTTTTCGTCTATGGCATGAAGCTGTAGGAAGAGTCCCATTCCCATTGGTTTCCAATCCCAGAGCTATTTCATCCTAGTCCTGTCAATACTTCAACCAGGGAATGTCCTCACACTAAAACCAAAGGAACGACTCGAACCCCCGACAGTCCATTTTCTTTAAAAATTTTTACTCACCGAAGGTGGATTCCCGGCGTACCCTATCTTCTCTATCATCTTCTCAAACCTGAAAATATGAGAGGGTTTAATAAGGCTTGATTGCTCGATAAATGAAAGAACCTAACAGAGTGAAATAATCAGACCGACGAAGGCGAAGGATTTTTTATGAGGATACAATAATATAACAATTTTACACGTTCGTACATTTTAAATTCCAAATTCACAAAGTGGATTTTGAATGTAGAAAAGGTATTCTTAAAGTTTTCTTTCAAATTCATGGGGTATTGGATAACTGGAGCCTAGCGGTGCATACTCCATGCCTAATGGGAGGCAAGTCGCAAAGCGGCCCGAGTCAGTCCGTTGGATTAGCCTGAAACTTGGTTAGGCAGGTAGTACTGACCTAGTGCTAAGACTTTTGTATTGGTCGAAAGCGGGGCAGTCACATCTGTGACCTCCAGGGGTCCCTAAAGGTCAACCAGCTGACCTCGTGGAACTGGGTAAGCGATACGTCAGTCGAAAGAACTCGGTTCCATGATTCTAAAAGTATTCCACACTTGATCATTTGACCTATGCCGTGACCTCTAAGGGTCACTAAATATGAATCAGCTGACCACATACTACTAGACAGACAATATGCCAATCGAAATAACCCAGCCCAGTGATTCTAAAAAGCTACGTTGACACGTGTAACCCTTACTTCTACTCAAAGCTGGTTTTAAAAAAAAATTTCAAGTTCGTCCGTCATGCTATAATTTTAATGACCGGTATATTACTCTCGGCTATTTGGAGATTTGTAAATTCGGGATTTAAATTCACATTTTTTTCTTAATTTTAGGCCTCTGAGTATTGTATTGATTTTGTCAATCCGACCGAAAAAAGAAGAGCGCCTGCTTAGGGGTTAATTAATAAAAACAACAAACACCTAAGAAGTTATTTCTCACCGGCTAAATTACTGAAACTGGAAATGCAAGCAATTTTACATTATGCGGCATTATTATATTATTTTCTAACGTTAGCCTGCGTTTAACAACAAATATTCGACAGTGACGTTGTGAATATTGACGACTTACGAATTTCTACTCCGTCAGATTTTCCACATAAAGCGTCCAAAGCGGATTCGGAAACAGTCGACTGAAGTCAAGCAGATACGCTTTCGATTTCCCATGCTGAATTGATAGTGAATGAACCCTACCTAACGTAAAATTCAACGTAGAATACGTTGATGCCCTTAAATTCTGCGAAAAATTAAATCCGACGCATCAATGTATTCTACGCTAAATACGTTAGCTAGGGTTCACTGTCAGTTTAGTATGCGAAATCTCCAACCTAACTGCTTGCCTGCAGTCGACGGTCTCCAAATCCGCTTTGAAGGCCTTATGTTATGTGCAAAATCCGGAAATTCGTCCTGATATCTCAGTGGAGCGTTATAATTGTGTTAAGTACTGTGTTATCTTCCCAAGTTTACTTTGCTTAGGACTTATAAATTAGCCTCTGCATTTGAAAAACTCACAACTACCTATTGAAACAGCACGAAGAATTTCTACCCTGACAAGTGAGTACATACAGTTGCATGGGCTGCGGCCCATGAGCGAATGGAAATTTTTTTTTAACTAGTTTTCAAATTTTTTTCGAAATTCGAAAATTTTTCAAAATTTTGATGCTTTTTACAAACACGAAATTTCTTCAAATATTCAAAAAAAATTTCAAAATTTTGATGTTTTTTTCACAAACACGAAATTTCTTCAAATATTCAATATTTTTTCGAAACTTTAATATTTTCCAAAATACAGATTTTAAAATTTCTTTTAAAAAGGAGTGCGGAAGTCAAAATCGACAGATAAGTTCCGACAGATTTCACTGAAACTTGTTGCGATGGTTAGTGCTTACCAGTAGCTCCAAGCTTGGTACGGGACGAAAGTGGGGCATTGACCTTTTGTGACCTTTAAAGAGCTACCAAAGGTCGCGGACACTTGGCACCTCAATCGACTGGGCTTGGACTCCTGATTCAAAAACTATACCATGCTTGACCCTTTTGACCTAAAGCATGACCGCCACAGGTCGTAAATGTTTGTGCAAACCAGTTAATGACCTCTGGCGGCCATGCTTTAAGCCAAATGGGTAAGCTTAATACATTTTTATAATAGCGATACTAAGTCCTTTCGATTGATGCATCACTTGTTTGAGCCCATGAGGTCAATTGACTGAGCTTTGGTGACCCCCAAAGGTCACAAAAGGTCAATGCCCAACTTGTGTCCCGTATTAAAGTTGGAGCTACTGGTGAGGGCAAACTATCGCACCACTTTTCATTAAAATCTGTCGGAACGGATGATGTCAGATGAATAGATGTCTTCTACAAATCTGGCAGATCCCAGCTTTCGTCTTCATCAAGATTGAAGACAACTTCTTCAACTTCGGACCACATTGGAGCCGTGCATTCGGGTTTGCCCATAAGTCGACAAACTCAGCGGTCCCAGATGGAGGGAAAACCTATTAAAAAAAACGATACATCAGTCATGACCATATTCCAGATTAAGCACTTGATTCGCCCGCTTTTTCCCAAGGTTCGTTTGCTTAGCACACACAATTGACCTTGCGAGAGAAAGCGAAGCGCAGCGGACCAAACAAAGAGTTAAACAGAGCAACAGGTTGCAAATAAAAAGAATATCCCGGATCAGCCTGAATAACCAGCTGTACAAGACACAATGAGAGTAGGGATTTGACAGTTACGTGATAGGGGAAACGTTTCTTAGAATTATTCCAGACAAAGCTGCTGACTGTTTCTGCACTATGAGTTGCGCCAACTGCGTAATAAATGTGTTTCTTTGCTCATTTTGCACTCTCCCATACGTTGCATATTCTTTTGTACTAAACTAAAACTAAAACATTTTGGTTTAGTAACATTCACTAAAAATTTAACTTGAACGGATCCGTCAAGCATAGGAGGTAAATTATTCGTTTTCTAAAATAGTTTCTGCCCTATGTTTTGGAGACAGACTGTGAAAGTTACCTCAACTACTAGTGTGGAATCGATTGCAGCAGATGCGCTGCTGGGTCCATTACGTTTCTTCTTCGCGTCCACTTTCAAAAGTTCCTTAACTACCTTCGTCCGTTGATCCAAAGGCCTTATAACATTCTCCAGTTCCACCTGCAAGATACGGGTCCCATTTTTCGCAAATCCTGCTAGCCTCTTATCCGTCAGAAGTTTTTCTGCAATAAAAGATTATAAGACTAATTTTTAACTGCCAAACGAATGCCCTATAAAAAAGCTGAAAACCAAAGGGTGAAATGAAAAAGTGCTGATCAATACGGCTTTTGTATCAATTACATTTTGGCGCACGCAAACCTAAAGCTGGATTTATTTAATCAGTTCGTTTCGCCTGAAGATTTGCACCTTTTTTGCATCTCTAAATTAATTGAAACCTGTTACTGAACGTAAAGTCCACGTACTGTTACTGGATTACATGATTTGAATTCAAAATTTGGGAATGACCAAGGCGCAAATCCAGAAAACCTCAAAGACCCGGTCGTATTCCTCAAACCGAATATGAAATCGCCAGCTAATACCGGTTACATCATGACCAAAGGTAACCTTTCGGAGTTAAATAAAGCATGTTGTCCTCTTCACGGTTCTTCGTTTTGGTATTTTCTGCTTTTTCAAGGTCGAATTTCAACATACGTTTACGCGTAGACAATTAATCATTGTGCGTAGTGGATCCAGTATTAGGCAAAGGGTATAAAGGCAATCTAGTTCATGGCAGAGCTTACATCCTACGCATAATTAAAAAATTTGAACTAAAGTCAGCGCCTTAGCATGCAGTTAAATTTGAACAAATTCGGAGATGAATTTAGTCATGAGTGCAGTCACTCATCCCGAATCCCGAAACGCTAAGAATTTTCATTTGTAGTCCTCTTTACAGATGACCCGATCGAGAAAGTGATCCGATGGCATTTTTGAAAATTTACAGGGACTCCTTCCTTGGCTTGCTCTTGCCCGCATAATAACAGAGGATGATTTTTTGGGAAGCATTCACTCGTGACGAAAGTCACCACTACAGTGCACCTAGATTTTAACTATAGTAACACTTTAACTGAGACTAAAACTAACTCTTTGAAAGTACTTTACCTCGCATTTGCTTCTTATAGGACTGAAGACCAAGATTCTTCAGAATTGCAAAAATCGTTTTATAATCCGCTTCTGCCATTTTCGATAATAAATCGCCGCACTTATTTGACTTTTTATAATAAACTTTTTATGTAAATAAGATTCTTCTTCCTTTGCAGCTGAATCTGGCATAACCTTCCAAAATTACTTCATCGAGCATGCCCGACTTCGCTATACAGTAGTGTATCTATAGCAGTCTTTCTTCTCAGACTTCTTTCCTTCTTGAGCATTGCCTTGAGCAACACCAGTGGGCGAACAACAGCAACGCTAGTAAAGTGGAGAAAGTTGTACAGTTGGAACCAGTGTTCGCAGTTTTGGTAGTGGCCCGCTATCGCTACGGCACGTGAAGATTAGCTAGTAGCGATATTTCTGAACGAAAAGGCGCTACCGTTAACTCAATATTAGCGGTAGCCTCTACCACTCATCTCGCAGTAAAGCGATATTTTCGCATGTCATCCCGCAGGCGCTTCCAATAGTGGCGATAGTTTTAAATCTCATCCCGCTAGGGCTATCGCATTTCGCTACCGCTAATTCGCTACTAGCGGTTTTCTCACAACGATCAAACAGATGATGACTGTTTGGAGGTAACTATTGAAAGCTTGAAACTTCAATTTAATTCTGAAAAATCCGAACTGTTCATTTTAAGTTACTAAAGTGAAAGCGCAACATAGCTTAGATTACAAATCGTATTTATTAAGTAGTAGGCGATTAGATAGCACAGAAGCACTATTTTGTCCTTGACGGCAGATTTGAAGGTCATCCCGGACTAAAATGTGTTTTAATAGATGAGCAAAAACGAGTGTACCACAAATCGTATATGATTCAAAAACAGAGTTACAACAACATCAGTCTTTATTTGAAAGTGAATAGGGTAAATAATAGCGCGTTCAAGCACGTTTTGTTATTGATTGGTTCTGTCTGTTTTTTTCGACAGAGGTTACACGGTTTTCAGCCGTTGGAGGACGAATCAGAGACAAAACCGGAAAACGACTCGGGTCGTGTTCAGGGAAAGGTCAAGCCCCAGTCCTACCACGTCCCGACTCAGGCTGATGTGGATAGCCTGATCCTTATGGCAGTCGATGCAAAAGCATTGAGGTTGGTGGATTCTATGGCTCTTAAGCTTTTCTTGGACAGATTCCACACCTCAAACTCAAGTCAGGAAAAGTCTAGCCCAAATGGTAAAGAGCATAGTCATTCTTTCCTTAATCGACAAGGTGGAAAAGCTCGACCCCAGATCTATCCACTTCAGTCTTGATATTTGGACTAGTAAACGAGGCGTCATTGGCGTAATAGCCCACTACCTCAACAGTGAATGGGAACTGAAGTCGGAAACTGTTTGGTTCAAGGCTTTCAACAAGGCTCACACCGGAATCAGCATAGCGGAACAGTTCGACTCAATATTGTCGAGCCTTCAGCTATCAAGAAGTGATGTAAGAAATTCCATTTCTATTTCCAGCACTGGTTGAACTAATTATTTGAAACTTAACTTTGCTTTTATCTTTTGCTTATTTGATCTATTACAGGTTGGATTTGTTGTCAGCGATAACGCTGATGGTTAAAGCTTGTACCCACATTCAAAACCCATACCAGTCGACACTGTTACAGTTTGTTTATGGGAGTTACAATGAGAAAAGTGAAAGTGGGTATCACATATCATCTACACCTCGTATGTTAGCCTATTATCAATCGATAGTGACCAGTGTTGCTTTGAGTGTGGTTAATTTTCTACCGCAGAAATATTTGTTTACTATGCCTACAACTTGAAATGAGCAGTAGGGTTCCTTTGTTCAAGTTTTCGAATCCTTCAAGTTCAAAATACTAAACTAAAAAAGCTACGTTGACAGGTACCGTTACTGCTCCATGGCATAATAGCATATGGCGGACGGACGGACGGCGCGCAATATCCTTATACCCTCTCTGCTAAAGCTTGAGGGTAAAAAGAAGAGAGCTTGAATTAAGCCTTCAACTGGCCTGAGTGCGAGTCAGCTGATTGACTTTTGGTGACCCCTGGAGGTCAAAGAGTAGGTCAAAAAGGTCAAGTGTGGTATATTTTTAGCATCAGGGGAACGAGTTTGTTTGATTGCCGTATCGCTTACTAAGTTCCACGAGGTCAGCTGATTGACTTTTGGTGACCGCTGGAGGTCACAGATGTGACTGCTCCGCTTTCGACCGATACAGCATTTGTAGCAATAGGTCAGTACAACTTGGCTGACCAAGTTTCAGGCTAATCCAACGGGCTGACTCGGGCCACTTTGCGACTTGCCTTCCGCTTTCCAATCTTGGGCAGCGGAATCGTGACAACGTATAAAACAAAAATTTCAAAAATTCATAATTAAAAAAAACTGCTGAAAACACTTAAAAGCATCAAAAAATGGCTAAAAAAGAATAAATTATAGAAATCTTGTTAGAGGATTGCAATAAATACGGGAATTGTACCAACCTGAATAACTTGCCAAATTGAATGTGCCTCAAGTCATTCTGAAAAAAAAAATGCGAAAAGACGCCCCATGTCCCATCGACAACTCAAGTCGATCAAGTACACCTACCTGGATTAGTCGGTGAATACAAATAGCGTCAATTGATTTGTTTGGTTGCAAAAAATTACCTTGGCATGACATAGTACCTATCCATCAGTCCAGTATATACCTGTACTTAACACTCACCGCCTCGTGCTAATAATAATCATAATGATTTAATAACCAACTATTTTAATTTATGTTGAGAAGAAGACTGAAAATGATAGAGATGGATCCTCTTAAAACACACTCAAATCATCCTGCTTAATTAACCAATTTAACTGAACTTGTACTTTTCCTCCGAAGACTCTCTTCTAATCCTTTAAACATTTAATTACATTTAATTACGCAATTACACTACTTAAAACAACAAGTTTTCCAATTAGAGCAAAAATTATTATCCTAGCGTGTCGAAACTTAGGTTTACTTTTACTTTCTGTACAAGAAAAGCGTGGTACTTAAGAACTAAATTGATTTGTAAAAAGATGACCCGAAGAAAAATTTTATGCGGATTGGTTGTCCTAGTCCGATTCCAATCGGAACAGCGGTCAAGTTAGTTTAAAATTTAATTAAACTCAATTCAGCGCAGAATATTCCTAAAATCCCTAGCAAAGGAATTTAGCTCGGTAGATGGTCCCTGGCGGACAAACAAAAAATAATTTTTCAAATAACATTCACAGACGATGAGAGCAGCTGAAGTCGATGGGTGAGAGAATGCCGGTTTACCAAAAAAGTAGTCTTAAAAAAGAGGAGAGAAAGCTTGGAAACGAGAGAAGGAAAAGGTGAAAAAAAATGAGAAAGTCAACGAGAGAGGATGAGGAAATCTAGAGATGTGAGAGAAAGTCGTCACATTTCTGAGCTTTAAATTGTAAAATAAAGGGAGGATTTCAGTTACGCCTATTTAATGAAAAATGGGATACCTGGAGAAAATTATTCTACGTTCAATAGTATTCAGCCATTTTTGCCTCTAACAAGAACAAGAGGTTCATTTTTGTTCTGGTGAAATTCACTTGGATTAAACCTTAGTACCTTTCACATATAACGTTCACGAAATGAACTCCCTACTATAAAACCAAATAAACCGTACAAACGGGTGTACGAAATAGCGCGAGTATGAGATATATGAGATATAAAAGAGAAAAGAAGTATAGCGGGTGTATATGATTGCATACCAGG
>JABASM010002260.1:0-11537 GCA_019776545.1 Brachystomella parvula | reverse complement strand
GGGAGGGGCGGAGGTTTGCCATTGGTTGGAGCTGGGTAGGGGAGGAGGAGCTCAGCAGGTGGTGAGTGCCTGGTGTAGGGAGAATGATGATGCAATATTTTTTGGTAGAAAGAGGAAGTCATCCGGTCGTTAATTACCTGGTGGAGGGGTGATGGAAAAAATAATTAGTAGGGATAACACCTCCCCCTCTTTTTTTTCCTCTGAGCTGTACTCCCCTCTCTCTCACCTGTTAATTCAGGTTGAAGCCTGGGGGGAGGGGGAGGGAGAACTGGTTTTAGGAAAATGTTCCGACTGAGGCTACCTCCGCCCGCCGCGCCATCTCTCGCTCCAGAATCAAAACTTTTCTCAGGTGAGATAATTAATTAATTCCCGGCTTTTTTTCCCCCGGGTTATTTTTGTTTCACCTTCGCCGGTTTTTTACTTGAGGCGGGAAGTAGAGGCCGGGGTGAGACTGGGATAAGGAAAAAATAATGCTGGGGCACGCTGAGAAATTATTTTCTTTTTCTTCGGTCTCTTATTGTTCATAGCTTCACCGGGGCACGCTGAGAAATTATTTTCTTGGTTATCTTATTGTTCTGGGTCACGCTAAGAAATGCAGCATCATTTTTTATGTTTATGATCTTTGTGATTGGAAAATAGGGACGCTGAAAATTTTTTTATGCCTTTTTTTTTCTCAGGGTGCATGTGTAAAATTTATTTTTGGACCTCAGGTAAAATGTACTATCTTTTTTTTTTTACAGGTGACTGGTTGGAGAAATGACCTCCCTGTCTCAACTTTTGTCAGTTGACAATTAGGACAGGAGGAAGCCATTGCATTTTTGAAGCAAGTCCCTTTCCATTTTTCAACTTTCCAAGAAAATTTCAGTTCGTCAAAAATGAGGACTAAACAGAATTTGAAACCGATTTTCCCATTAGAGGTAAGTTTTCAGTTGACCTTGATAAAAATTGTACTAAATTAAAAATGATAATTTATTTGATTTTTTTTCTTTTAAGATTGAGCTGAAAATTCTTGAGTCAGCTGACACCGGGACATTGTTGAAGTGTAGACGGGTCTGTCGAGCATGGAACGACCACATTGTTACCAAATACATGTGGGCCGAACGGGGCACTTCGTTGGCTATCCCACAACTGCCATTCCGTCGATTGGTCCGAGAAGTACTGAGAGAGTTCAACAGCACGTTGAGGATCAACATTAAAGCAGTTGACATACTTCAAGTAAGTTATTATCAGTTATGATATTTTGACTATAAACAAGATGTTACATGGATTTTATTCATTTTGATAGGAAGAGGCTGAAATTATTTTGGTCGACATGATGAGGATGGGGAAAGCTGCTATGAGACATGGAAATAGAGATACGCTCATGTACAAAGACGTGAAGTTGATTCAAGACCTTCGAAGTCTCATGAATTCTCAAAAAGATGTTCCCCTGGATGACCTTATTATACCTCGGTCTACAATGGGTAATATCATGGCTGAAATTCTGCAAGGACTCGGGAACTGTAGCATGCGGCAGGATGCCGTCCACCTTTTACATGTAAGTGTGTGTTACAATTTAACCTTTGTGAATTTTTATGCTAATTTTTATTTTCTTGTCTTTATTTCTTAGGCTGTAGGAGAAGGGTATTTGCATCAAGTCATGAGAGGATTGGCAGCATGTGCTCAAAATGATGGAAGGACCACTGTTATTCTCTCCGACTTTATTCTATGGAAATGGGTTGAATACTCATCCAGCCGGATGACAGACCGACACCTTAGGGAGTGACCTTGTTTAAAAGCAGAATACATTTTGTTTGGATTTGAATGGCTACGATTTCCTTGAACAAATTATGACTGATCAATGATACTTAGGGTTTTCCTAATTATTGTAAGATACAATGGTTCTGTCTTGAGTTGCGAGACCTGGTAAAAATACACATACAAAATTATCAAAAAAAAAATTTTTTATTGGATTTGAATGTCAACTGTTTCCTTGAAAAAATACTGACTGATCTATGATACTCATGGTTTTCTTAATTAGTGTAAGATACAATGCTTCTGTCTTGACTTCTGAGACCTGGTAAAAATATACATACAAAACTTATCAAAAAAATTGAAAAATGAGTAGTTAAAAAAAAAACATATGGTGTATAATTCAAGGTTTGTTAGTACACGATTGTACTTGAATGCTGTAAACGCGTCGTAGCAGGCTTCCTTTAATAAATTAGCCAACACACCGGCAAAATCTGGGGCAACTTTTCCGTTTTCCTTGCACAATTCACACGGAGATTTACCCTGGGCTGAGCGATAGATTCCAATTTCGGATGTTCCCTTTGGAAACCTAAACAATTCGTCCATCGAAATAGAATTTTCTTTTATAAAGCCAATAACAGATTCATCATCACTTTTTTCCTGCTCTAAAAATGTTTGATTCTTCACACACACAATTTTTTCACTATTCTGCAAATGCTCTAAATGCTCAGAGTATGTAATGGAGGCCCGTACGGAACTGGACACTGGGATGAATTAGAGGCAGGAGCGTTCGTATGAGTACTTGGGGCAGGTTCCTTAACCTTCGATTTTATCTGAGTGATGGGAGTTGGAACTGGAGCAGAGTTCAAAGGATTTCGGAGAGGTACGGGCGGAGCCTTTTCCTTATTACGCGAATCTGCAGTAGGAGTGGCAGAAGCGGATGCCTCAAGGACTGATGCTCTATTTGATGCCTTCGCTGAGTAAACAGTCATCGATTTCGTAATAGATGGTGAGAGGGCAGTGGATCAATTTTGCTATCAGGATCAACAACAGAAGCACTGCAAAGGAACTGTTTGAAGACTTGGAAAACCTCAAATTGAACATCAAGGTACTCAACCTAAATTTCGTGATTTTCGATCAACATGTCTTTGATGCTGCTACCAATTGGCTAAGAAGCCTTTCTAGTACTTTGACGTCTTTGGGCACTACGTTCTCACCGTCCGCATATTTCCACGCTTGCTGTAAGCTGAGTCTTTTCGTACGTTTACATGAAAATTGGAAGATGTATTTTTTGTTTTACTTTGTAGGATTTTATCAATATTAAAGTTTACTCTTTAAAAAATCGTTGGCATCTGAGGCTTCAAACATAATAATGCAACTTATTGTTTTATTTTTTCATTTTTTGGGAGGGAGTGGAGAATTATCGTTTTGTAGCTCGGCCCGCTTCTTGGCAACAAATCTATGGAGACTTTTCTGCTCAAGTGCTTGCTGTTTCAGCCGTAGCTGCTCGGCGAGGAAAGGCTCGTCACCACCGTCGGAGTCGGAAGGAGGGTCAGGCTCGGGGAACTTCAACTTTCGGCGGGGAAGTGCTAGGTTCCCTGTTTTTGATTTGGCTCGGCCAGTTTTCGGGGTTTCCGAAAAATCCTGCTCAAAAAAATTTAGTACATGAGTACATAAGTCAATTTAGTAGATGAGGGCTGAGATATTAATTAGGAGGAATTTTCTCCCATTGTTGGTGGGTGTTGAGTTCCTTGAACATTAATTTTCCAAAATCCTGGAATAGGAAGTAGGGGGAGGTACCTTAACTTTCATTGGTTAGATGAGCTTTTGCTCTACCACTATTTATGATAAAATAGATCTATGAAATGAAACTAATCTATTGCATAAACGGAAGGATCGAAATCCAGTAAAATTCCAGGTGAAACGGAAGCATCTTCATCATTGCGTTTAATTGTTTGGATAGGGCGTGGACTCTTATAACTAAAAAATGGCTTTCGAAATTAATATCTTCTTCATTATCCCTTATCAATGTAGATGCGTGGTGGTGACGCTGAATCTTTTACGTACGCCCAAGTACCAAAGGTTTGACTTGTATAAGGAGTTTACGTGAATTTAACGCATACGTGCGAAACGCTTCCTGAAACTTATCGCAAAAATCCCTTCACCTCTAACAGCCTATGAGGAAGTGGCAGAATTTGCAGAATTTAATAGAATGACGGCAGATCTGGAACAGCAGAGGATAATCGGATTTGACATGGAATTGAGTCCGGGAAATGATCATTCATACCTGCGGCTACCGTATCCATGCATAATCCAGCTATCTACGGAGACAGCAGATTATGTAATTGACGCATTTGCATGCGCCAAGATGATCGAAGGACTCGGGAGTAATGGAGAACAGGAACATATGGAAAGCAGTGGTCGATCAGTCAGCAGAAGCTAAAAATATGCAACTGTACTACAGAATCAGAGTACAAGGAATCATCGATATACAGATAGTCTATGAAGTATTCGAAGATCTACCACTGAAAACGAAGACAGGGACAGTGGAGCTAGTGAAATACTACTTCAACAGTGAGATTGACAAGACGAGACAGAGGGATGACTTCAGGGTGAGACCATTAAACCCGGGAATGAGCATCGTGAAATACGCTGCCGACGACTCTAATGTCGACAGAGGCATGATGCTTAACGCGATGTGGATGTATGCTGAGGTAGATCGATGCGATGAAAAATGGGGAAGAGTCGTGCGAGATCAGAAACAGTTGGCGAAGATCACGTATACACAACCAAGGAAGTATACAGTGGATCAAGTAGTGGACACATGGGGGTGAATTGACAGTCAAAGGGAAATGCGAAATGAAGCTGATTTATGAATGGAGAGAGGCGAGAGCGAGGAATCATGACATCTCCATTACGAGAATCCTGAAGAACGAGGATATCCCGAAGATCATTAGACTCAAGGACAAGAGTACAGAGAACATGATTAGAGCAGTGGGGAACTACTTCTCAGAACATTCAGACTGTCTAATACAATGTGTCTACAAGGTCAACCTGGCGATAGCTAAAGAAAAGGAGAAGCGAATGGAATCGAAGGTAGCGATGGATACGATTGTAGAGGAAATGTTAGCAGAAGGGAAGGAAGGAGCGACAGCTGAGGTAGCATTGTCTCCTCATAAGCTGATCCGTGGAGACGAAATGGTAGTAGCAGAGACAGTGGATATATCAATGGAGATTTCAGATGAAGAAGACTGGGAGGCGGAGCTACGAGTATTGTTACCTAAGCAAGGCCCGTCGGGAGTGCAACCAAAAGTAACCAGTCAAGAGAACGAGAAGGAAAATCCAATCGATGAAAACAAAGTGCGAAGTACGGTGACTCGTGAACCGATGAAACCCACAACAGCTGGAACATCAGAAAACAATGGTCGTGGGGAAAGGAAACGAGAAGCATCGGAATCACCACGGAGAGAAAACAGAGGAAGAGACCGTCACCGTGATCTTCGAGAAGAATTAGACCGCAGTCGTTACGACAGCAGAGGTCGAAGATCAACATCCATACATGAGAGGGTGTCACGACGAACGGACGAGAGAAGAGTGGTTGAAGTGACGCCCGAGAAATCGTACCGTGGCGAGAGATATGACGACAGAAATCGGAATAAACCTCAGAATCCCCATGGGACGAGGTATGACCGAGAGCTTCGGCAGCCGAGTACACCCCGAACACCAATAACAAGAGCAGATCCAGGAACACCTCAAAAGAAGAGACCATGTTGGAATTGCTGGGAAACGGGACATAGAGCAAAACGAGATCAATGCCCTATACCACTAGATAAGATGAAATGGATTTCCGACACAACAATCCAAGTGGAAGCGAGGAAAAAGCTGTGGAGAGAATTAGCTCCGGAGATTTTCATATTCGAGGCATTGAAGAAACATCGGAAGGCAACGAAGCGATTGAAGGGTGAATTGCTGGATCTGGGGTACAATGCGGAGCAGATAGAGACGGAGTTGAACAATGACGAGGATGATGACATGGGAAATGAATAATGGACACGATGAAATATGGAAATGGACAAATCAAATACTAATTCGGATAATCAATTGGAAGGAAGTGTGTAATTAAGAAGTGTCTATATAACTTTCATACTTTTATACTCTTATTTAATTTATGGATTGATAAGTAAGAATTAGGATAAGCGGAATTTAATTAATTAAGTAACTATAAGAATTATAGTTAAGTGGGATACAAAATTTAAAAGTAGAGGACAGTCACCGAATCCAACCCAGCGACATCAGGGAGACCCCGCTTGGGGGAGGAGGATTTTGGAGGAGGTGATATATGAGGAAGTGGCCTACGGGCGAAGAGCATAGGTTAGTATAGGTTAAGTAGGTAGGCATAGGTTAAGCATAGGTTAAGGTGAAGGGAAAGAGGAAGAGAGAGAGTTGTTATATAGAATAAAGTTAGTCTTGATTCTCCTGGCATAGGAGTCACACGCATCCACTCGTGTCCTCATTTGGTAGGAAGGGGATGTTAAGCATAGGTTAAGGTGAAGGGAAAGAGGAAGAGAGAGAGTTGTTATATAGAATAAAGTTAGTCTTGATTCTCCTGGCATAGGAGTCACACGCATCTCACTCGTGTCCTCATTTCATAGGAAGGGGAAGACTCAACATTGGGAGATAGGAGCAGCGTCTTGAGTCCAGTGATCAGGAGAGCAGCGTAGGAGGCAGTCCACCTCTGACCCGGCATTGTACCAGACCGACCCGGACCTAGCAGCGATCAGTGCTGGGACTAGTGCCCAGAGACACTGAGAGGAGAGGGACTAAGTCAGCACTGAAGGGGAGAGGGAGAGAGCAGTGGGAGCATAGAGGTCATTTGGCACTTGGGAGTAGCATCAGACAGCATCAGCCCAGTCAAGCCCCCGCTTCCCCTCGCAAGCCAAAAAGGATTTAGAAACGTATTACATTCCTCCTGTAACGCTGGAGACGACACAGCAGGAGCCATCTAGGGAGCACGGGTAGCATATTGCTTACAAGCTTCAATGTCCTTCGAGTCAATCGAGTTTTCCCGTAAACCCCCCCCCCCCCCCTAGCGATCAGTGCTGGGACTAGTGCCCAGAGACACTGAGGAGTCCAGCGAGGCAGCACTGGAGGGGAGAGGGAGAGAGCAGAGGGAGCATAGAGGTCATTTGGCTCTTGAGAGTAGCATCAGGCAGCATCAGCCCAGTCTAGCCCCGCGCTTCCCCTTGCATGTTGTACTCATCCTGCACAAAGGAGGCGTTGTTAAAAAGCAAGCGATACTCAGGCCACCCGGTCAATTCAAATACCGGCATACGTACACCCGAAATTTAAAATTAGTGCAGTCTGAGGGTATGGATGTTTGCTCAAACCTTATTAAAAGGAAGGTTACGGTCTGCCTACGCTACCGCTACAAGTTCAACATAATTGACTACAGGCGATGCCGACGTATGTACGACATAAAGAAAGATCCAGAACGAGTAGAGTGTACTGAAGGTAAGATGCTTGGAGAGACGCTGAGCGGATATTTGAATTTCACACCTGAATACACGGCTGTAACTAGGAAAGACACAAATATCAAATCTATTTTACCTTGCATGGACGACCCCGATTGCGTTGGCGGTTTAAGTGTAAACATAGCTTTACGGGAAACCATACCGCAGCGCTCTCTACAAGGTTTCTTCTACTTGATTGACAACGGCATGAAGATGTCATACCTACTCTACTGTATGAGCACGAATGCGCATGAATCATTTAGATTTGAATTCTGGGTATCCGCCTTTAATGTGCACATATGGGGAAGTCTTCTTTTCACTTATGGTATTATGTTAGGGCTCTATGGACTACTGCTTAGAAGAAGTTTCAAAGGCGGGAACCCAAAACCAAAGAACGTGAAAATATACCACGGGCTTAGAGTAGCTTTCCTCTTTTCTTCAATGGTTTTATCGTGGCATTATGAATGCGAAATGTCAAGCAAACTCACAGTTCTTCCGCCTATTCTCAAAATCAGATCGTTTGAGGAGCTAGTTGAAAATGACTACAAAATAATTTATCGTGTAGGGGTCAGTCCTGACTCGTACACGGGAATCTTTAGTGAATTGGGAATAACTCATAAACTGAATACCAGTTTTCTGTACCGGGTTCCTTACCGTGGTTCAACTATTTCTCTGCTACGGCTTTTAGCCCAATGTAATTTAACCTATGCCACTCCCACGCTTTTCGTTGCTAGTTACCTTAGGCAGCTGAAACAGAACTATTCATCAGTCTACTGTTACTCCCTTAAACATGTTTCCAACACAGTGCCCAGCAAGTACAGTGTCTCCGGCCCAGCAAAAAATAAGTTAACCGAAGCAACAATATTGCTAGTCGAAAGTGGGTTTATCTCTGAGTTCAAGAAAACCGTACAGGACAGCAGGGTAAATCCACGTCATTTGGAATTCGCACTGGAAAAAGATGTGCATGAAACTGTGAGTTTGCCGTTCAAAACTTCAGATTGGAAAATCTCTTCGGTGTTCTATGTGTTTATTTCAGCCCTTGGGTTGGCTAGTTTACTTTGGGCATGCGAACTTGCTTCTCGTCCTTCCCGGCAATGTCTGACCATATTTGCTGTGGGAGCTGTGTTTTTAACTTGTACTTTTATGTGGTGTCTCACGTGGTTACTGCTAAGACCTTGCAGAAGGCGGAAAGCAAAATCAAAGAAGGTAAATACTTACCACGGACGAAAAATTTAGCATACGGCAATGACATTTTAGTAGTAGTTGGTCAGTGGGTCTGCTACATGTCTGCTACGCTTGTGCAAAGTTTCAGACGATTTCGCTTCCTTTTTCCCAATTCAATTTGAAGCACCGTTATTAAAGTCCCTTTTGCAAGAGTTCCTGTAAAAATGAGTTTAGGGAAGAGGATAAGAAATATGATATTTGTTTGCATAGATCAAGATCTAACATCAGAATTAATAGAAGACATCTTTCATTGTTAGGTTTCAATTTCAACTAATCAATAGCCCATTCATTTGAGAAGCAAATATCCGATACGTTTCTCAACGCATAAATGTTAGAACAATTCGATTGCGAAAATCTTTACGCAACTTCCCTTCATATTAAATTTATCAGAGCAAGTCCGCAGTTTGGCTAATAAAAAGAAGACCCCGCAAAATTTTTCATATCTTTCCCAAAATTCGGCAAGAAATTTGTGTGTACATTGGAGCATAATGCTCTCTAAGAAAGAGCGGAAACTGTGTAAACAAGCTTTAGCCCACAGTACAAGGGCTGGGTTTCAACCTTTTGAGTTTAGAGGCGATTTTTTTTATTCAAGGCCGACGTTCCAGTGCAAATTCACAGGGTTTCTTGCCCTAGCTTTGAACGTAGGATTCATCATCCTGTCTGCCTACCAAATGATAGAGGCAAATGCTGAAGGGAAGGCGATGCTCTCTTTTTTTGTCGTAGCTTGCTCAGGAATCATAGCATTAAAAGTGACTGTACTGCGATTTGGATCTGAGCTCATAGCACTAGGGAATAACATACTTGGCACTGACTCTCTTCTGTCCGGTAACTCTATCTTACGCTCACTTTAAATGAAATCGCACTTCATCTCTTTGCATTAATTCTTACAGAAATTGAAGACGAAGAAAATTCTACTTTTAACAGCAAGCTTCGTGAAAACGTTACCATGGTTGTTATGACGGGTCTCAGCCTTTCTCCCGTTACCGTTTACACTTTAATGGTTTGGTTTAATTTTCACTTATTTTCTTCTTACATCGGTACTGGAATGCAGATCTGCGCTGGCATATTCTCTGCAATTTCTTTTACAACTGACATCGTAGTATGCTTTGCGATCCTCATCCCAGGAATTTTCACAGCAATGTGGTGGTTGGAAAAGTGGTAAGCGCATGCTGGGAATAAGAAACAGAAACATGGGCGAGGAATTGGCCCATAAATTCTTACGTTTAAGGACGTGCGACAGGGTTTGTTAACTACCCGTTAAAAAAGTTTATTTGGCTTTCTTTTTAATTCCCAAAACTTCTTCAGAATCCTAAAGACCAGGGTACGAATTCTCTAGAAATTTCAAAGGATTCTCCCACTCATGTCCGCGCATTTTATTCTATAGTTTTGATTCTCTGGAAAACATTCCTTGGAAACGAAGCCACATACCAAAGACAAGCTTAGCAGAACTGACTTGAAGTAAATATTTGACGAAAAATATGGCGGAGAAGACATTTTTGATTTAGTTTCCAAAGGTATCAGCAAGATAATAAGCATTTTATGTTGTAAAAATTTGGGTTTAAGCATTTTGACGATTGCTGAACAACTTCGGTGTGACCGCTGCGCTTCCAGAGAGTGGAGCCTTTTCTTATCTCCCAAAATTAGAAACTTGTAAAAAGAACCTGGAAAAACCAGGGTGTCAGTAATAGAGCACTCATTGAGCATAAAGTCTGAAGTGCTGCAGGACTTTACTAATTCTCTAGTTGAAGAAAACAAATAGCTCTAAAACCTATTCTTGATTTTTGGGTCCCTTGTCCTGTACCAGGCAGATCACTTAGAGGGCTGTGCCTTGAGTTAAGAGCAGTCATATTTTGCTGCTCGCGTTTTTTAGATTTTCGTAGCTTTTCACAGCCTTAAGCCGACTTTCCACTAGCAGCTGCAGCAGAAAGCAGGCGCTGCTTTTTTTGCAGGAGAAAGAATTTGCAGAAAAAATAAAGACGCAGCCTTTTTCTTGCTGCAGCACAGAGACAGGAAAGAGCGGAGCCGTTTCCACTAACGGAAGTGCAGAAGCAGAAAAAGAAGCGTCTGCTTTCTCCTGCAGCTGCCAGTAGGAAATCGGATTAACCCTGCAACGCCCAGCCAGATGGACAAATGTAACACTTTTTGAGCGCTGATAGAAATTAGAAAAACGAAAGTTTCTGAATCAAACCTTCACCAGTCGATACAGGAACTACTAGTCTCTTCAAAAAAACTAAAACTAGGGGGAAGTGTCATGCTTGAACATTAAAATTTAAAAAGTTCAAAGTCTCGAAATTGCATGTTAAATCCTGGGTGTGGACAAATGTACACAATAGGTAAAAGTTGCGTTGGGAAGTGGATCCTTGTCAAAACTTTAGAATCGAGAGCTTTGTTGCCTAGCTTTGTCAGGAAGCGCAGCCTTGTCTAATCTCAGTCATCTTACCACGCTGTACAACGCTGGAGGCTGTGGCCCAACTCACTTCACGCCGAGGGTGGGTGTGCACATTTGTCCACATCCTCAATTTCTCTACATTGAGATTTTTCTGGGCTTGCGAGTGTTAATCCTGTGACAGGATTTACTTAATGACTGAATTAGTCTCAGTTTACGGCTTGTCGCTGCGAAATGGCCGATGGTATAAAAGCATGACATGTGACCTATTCTGGTGTACGTTACGGTTACACCTGTTTTGACAAAAAGTGCAAAGACGAATAAAGGGGATAAATCCAAGTGACCTGCCGCCAAAAAACAAGCTTTCTCTATCGTTTAACTCATTTTCTAAAGCTTAGTTTTCGGCGGCAGGCCATTATCGTAGTTCTCTATTTCAGCTCAAAATTGTTAACAAGAGCTAACGGCCAGCACTTCGTCCAGGATTCTGTACGTGCATACAGGAGCCTGCGATTACTGATGGATCTGATGAACATTGCCTTTGGAAGTATTTTTCTACCTGCCGCAAATTTGGCCTTAATGCTAGCAGTGTTCCTGGGTACTTATTTTATCGTTCGCAGAAGAGAAGAACTCTCAGCCGTAGTCAAAATAGTGTTCATGTTCCAGTGTGTTCTTTGCTCCCCACTATT
>JABASM010002259.1:0-11539 GCA_019776545.1 Brachystomella parvula | reverse complement strand
TGAATGATACCGGCAGCTGATCCTTGCAATGAGGCACGAATATGCTTACCTTCTAGAAACTCCGTCTTTGGTTTTAAGTCAGCAACGAGAGACTCAATTTTACACTTAACAAACTCAGTCACCTGGTCCTCGTCATCAAAGTTTGATAATGTCTTCATCAAATTCTTCTCGATCCAGTACCAGTTTTCTAAAATCTCTTTCTCTGTCACAGAACATGCTACCACTGAAATACAAATAATGAATATAAACACCACTGCATGCATGAGAAAGAATCGAATGAAGAAGACTTACAGTAGTAGACTTCGGAGTTAGGCGTTTGATGAAGTATGCGATAAGGTGGTGGTTTGGTGTCGAGGACAGTATCCAGTGTACGAACTAGGATAGAAGTGATGTTCTTCTTATTACTCCCATGACCATGCCTCTGCTGGCGAATGAAGTAGGCGTTTGCCTGTTCCGTGACCCTGTTTAGAAGAACCAAAATTAATCAGCTGTGCTCATTTGAGGAATTATTTCTATACGTGGATATATTCTTTTACCAAAACGCTCCAGCTACGAGGATCTCTTCTGGCTTGACCCACATCCTTCTAACGCTCTAAGAATGGAAAGATTTTGTGATGACAACAAGTGGTTGGCTTCAACTAAGCACCATCGCTGGCCATCATGCTTGTAGCCTAAATAAAAACAAAGAAAAGAATCCAATTGAGAAACCCAGCTCCCTGTCTATTTAACACTGAAGTACTTACCAGGTAACCAGGAGGTCTTTAGCTATATACACCCGTTGACTCCACTGCCAGATTCTTGAATCAAGAAAATCAGGAATTAATTGGAAGAATAATGTGAACGCAATGGGAATGCACTCCGCACTTTTACTTTTTTCTATTTTTCTACCCGATGGGCTGAAACTCCCTCCTCTCCAAACAAGTGGATTATATTAATCTGGTTTGTTACTCTGCTTTTGATGACTCATTTTCAAGTTACACCTATCATCAAGGTCAAAGTACCGTTCATGGAGAAAACATTATTTTTTAATTGCATGTAGATTCTACAATGCAGAATCTAAATTTTTATAACCTAACAGGTGCGGAAGTTCACGGTAGCGCCTTTGCATTTTTTGTTTTGTTGCAAGAAAGAGGCAACCTCATGACGCCAAATCCCACGGGGGGAGACGACGGCGAGGAGGGTGTAACTTTGAGCCTGTTTTGCAATTTTGTGTTGTTGCAAGTGGCAACTTCATGATGTCAGATCAGATGGGAGTGTCACTTTAAAGCTATGTGGCAATTCTGCGTTTTTGTTTTTTCACAAGTGGCAACTTGCCAAGGCCCAAGGCCTACCTACAGGACCGTCGATTGGAGCCTATGTGAGAATTCTGCATTTTTGTGTTGTTGCAAGTCTCAACTGATTCCAGATCTCAAACCCATCATGGGGGTGTCACTTTGAACCTATGTCGCAATTCTGCATTTTTGCTTTTTCGCAAGTGGCAACTTCATGATGCCAAATTCCACGGCCTATGCTAGCATCACTTGGAGCTTACCTTGCAATTCTGCATTTTTGTGTTGTTTGCAAGTGGCAACCTTATGATGCCAACTCCCAAGGTGCAGCGCTCACCTTAAAACCCCTGGAACTAAACCACTAAATAGCTTCGCTTTATTTTGCCTTCGTCTCGTTTTGCTTCCCGTAATTATTTACCTTATTCCTGATCCTACCTGATAATTTTCAAAAGCAAAGTTTTAGTTAAGCGTAAACTTAATTTAATTGCTTTAATATTTTTTGATTTGATTCGCTATTTTTTCCTGAAGAAGAAAAGAGTCCGCTTTCTAAAGTTCAGAATAAAAAAAGTCTAATTCCCACACACCCAGCCTAAACCCGATGAATTACCTAAGATAGCGTGTGCAAACAAATAGTTGACTGGAGAAAGTTTTTCACTTTTTTTAAAAATCAAACAACCCATATTTCTGATTTCTTTTTAGCAAGCCTACTGCAGAAAGCTAAATTACTAGTTGAAGTTTTTTTTTGCAAACTAATTTAAATTATTTTATTTAATAGTTAAACATTTTCACTTGATTAAATCCCGAATCCCGAGTCGAAGTTAAATCTTTTAAAAAAATTGTCGAAATACCGATCAAGTGAATTTTCGAAAAAGAGAAAAACTTTCTCCAGTCAACACGATTTTTTGGGACGCCTACGGGATTTCTCTTGGTCCGGCATCCGTGAGCAGTGAGCATACATCTACAGCTAATTTCGTTAAGCAGCGCAGCGCCACAGAAATGTGGACTAAAAATTCTAGGGGACTGTAGCACATGAAAAGCAATCCAGTATTTAATTCAGGAAAGTCGGAAGTTTCATCGCAGATTCCTTCACCAGTTCTTCACCAATAAAATTTCAGGAGGTAAGTGGCTAGAAGCATACAAACATATGTTTAATCAAAAATTAGAAAAACATTTAAAGTTTACTAGAGTGAGGAAATATACTAACAAAAATCCATTCTGTTCAAAAACTTCTATTTTTATTTTCCCTTCTGTTTCACTTTAATCTTCATATTCCTGTGGGCTGTGTCTGGATTTCTGCCATTTTTCCTCTAACCTAATTTGTTTTCGCGTTTTATTCTATTTTATGCATTTTAGCACGTTCTCAAATCCCGAATCTTCTTTTATAAAAGTTCATTGTGAAAATAGATTAAACGCAGCTGTACCCTCTGGTTCAGTTTTTTCGAAATGAAGATATAAGGCAAAATAAAATGGCGTCAGTGGGTTCAACAAAGGAAGTTTCTTCATCGGAAGATGAAAGTGAAAATTCGGAAGTGATAAGACGTCAAGCTTCTGCACGATTTGCAACGCACAAGAATTCAATTTTCGGTGGATCCATAAGGAAAAGAAAAAATAGGATACATAAAAGTGACCTTATCGTCGAAGAACAGGAAGATGGAGGCGAGAGTGAAGGGTCTGGCGGGCCCTTGGCTTCACTGTTGCTGGACAGGAGAAGGAGAAGCAGTACCCAGCCCCCGACTTCCGACGAATCAGAAGCTTCAGAGTCACTTTCGGCTCGCCCTACTAAAACTGTCCGGTTCAGGGTCCCGGAACGCGAAGAAATTCCAGAGGAAGCCCTACCTGGCTTACCTACACGCCACAAAATCGTCAAAGTAAAAATGAAAGGAGTGAGAGATGAAATGAAGCCAAGGTACTCTATACTTCAGCCTCAAAAAGAAAAACTCAACTCGAATTATGAATTGGTAAAAAAAAGTTAAATTAAAAATTTTAATCAATTTTGCAATCATATTAAATTCCGTGGGGTTTTTCTTAATTTTTAGAGACATGGATCCTACTTCCAGCATTCTCAGATCCTCCGATGGAAGTTGTGGTGGAGGAAGGTGAAGCTGAGGATTGGTGCAGTTGTGGGTGGGATCTGCTGTGTTTTGGTCCTTCTGTTTCTACTATTCAGTCCCACCACAACACAATGATTACTCCTTGCCAATTTTCTTGGACTAATCCCAAAATGGGAATCGAGGCAAGCTCCAGAAATTATTAATTCATTTCTGCCAAAAAAAAAAGACTGCTCCGTAATTAAAATATTAGATTTTATTTTTAAAGCTAAAAATAGCTTATCCTGGCTTGTCCCCAGACCATAGAACTACTTTAACGCTATATGATCACGGCTGCAACTTTTTGTTAGCAAATTAGTAAACAGTACGAAAATTTTAACCAAATTACTTTCAACCTTAAGGTTTTCAAGCTTCGGAAAGAATAAAGACATTTATAGCTCATTTTTTTTTTGAGCCAGCCATTTCCAGTAAAGTCAATAATTTCCACCACCGAGCTACAATTCCATAAATATTTAGGCATCTCTGGTTAAAAGAGCAGCTTTTCTTTGTTTTATAGCTGTTGAATAGCAAAAAAAAAAAATGCTCAGAATTTTCTGAAAATGTTTTTTAGAGTGTCGTTGACAGCTGAAGTAAAAAAAAAACGGACCCTTTTAGTAGAGAGCAACAGGCACTCAAAAAATTCTTGGATGATTGATTCTGAAAATGTATATTGACACAGAGAGGTCAAAAGTAGACGGGTCAGATCAGGGAGCAAGCATCGATCTAGCAACTTATTTTTAATCACTTTTCCTCCTCTTGTGACCCTGACTGACCCTGAGGTCAAAAACTTAAGCCATTTGACCAGAGAGCGCTGGAGATGGCCGCTAACTTTACGCTTGCTGGCTTTCGACCGCTAACTCCTGTTTTTCTCGAATGCAAGAAAGGAGCGGAGGGTTATTTAAAAATGAGGCCGATCAGCTGGAATTTATTTTTTTTTGATTTTGACATCTGTTGCAAGGTTGTACTATACTTTACTTTACAAGATTTCCAAACATAGGGCTAGGGTTATCCAGGTCACTGTTAGTTGGGATTCGAATTTCTAAAATTTGGGTCTTGATTTTGACTTGATTTGGTCATTGGAAGATGATCTTCAGGAAAGTCCTGTGGAGATCGAAGGACCTGAGCAAACGATGCTGGATGAGCACAGCTAGTAATCAGGGGAAAGAAATACAGATTCCTGTTCCTTTCGTTAAGGGTCATATAGCAGGTAATTTGTCCTCTTTTAAATTCATACTGCTGGAAGGCATCACTCACCCTCAAGGGAACCTACGAAGAAGCACTATAAGAAATGGAATTGTTGATTTTAGCTAAACTGTGGGAAGGTAAAAGCGAGGCTAAATCTCCATTAGCTCCAATCATTTGTATCCATGGGTGGGGGGACAGCGTGACTGCGTTTGAGCCTCTCATACCATTACTCTTGGAGCAAAAGCCAGGGCAATCAGCATTGGCATTTGACCTTGCTGGACATGGGCGTTCTTATCATACCCCTGGGCCATACTCGGATCTTCATATGGAAGGACTCCTGTCTATACTCAGAATAATCAAAACTCAGGGATGGGACAAAGTTACTTTGCTTGGTCATTCCTTCGGCGGACTCGTCGGGATTTCATTCGCTGCTGCATTCCCAGAGTAAGGACTTTATAGTTGAACCTGAATCTTTATAAAATACCTAATTCGTTGTATTGTGGTAGTAGATTAGTAGACAGATTTATCGGACTCGATATCTTCCATCCTTTGTTCGTAAACATTGATGATGGGAATTACAATGAGCTCAGGCGTGCCTGTATTGAAGGACTCCTGGGAATGGAGGGCAAGATCGTGAATAGCAAAAATAAGCCACCTCCGTCCTACACCAGGGCTAACATGGTTCAGAGAATGGTCACAGGCAGAGCTCCACAAGGTGGGCTCTCGGAAGAAGGATGTGACATGCTCATAGACAGAGGTGCAGAAGAAGTGGACGGGAAATTCAGGTTTACGCATGACCCACGGAACACTCAATTTTTCTTTCTCTCAAGGCAAACCCTATGTAGAATAGACTCGGACGCAGTGAGAGTCAAATGTCCAGTAGGCCTCATCTCCTGTGCTCCAGCCCTCCAATGGGAAGAACTAGAGCAAGCCCAAAAGCTGCTTAAGAATCTCGAGGAAAATGCGAAGACATTCGACCATAGGAAAGTTGAAGGAAGTCACCATGTCCACATGCTCAAGCCTCAAGTAGTCGCACCCATCATCAATGAGTACCTCAGTTAACAGAGCCAATCAAAAGAGACAGATAAGTATGAAAAAAGAAATTTATTTTTTAGTAAATTTAATTAAAGTCATTAAGAAATCAAATGACTTAAGGAACTAAATCCTGAAACAAGTTTTATTTTTCTCACTCATTTCTTTGATAGATTTGAATGTAGGGCTCAGTAAGAGTGAGCATTTGCGGCAGTATTTCCTTCACATGTAAATCCTGAAGTTCATACCAAGTGGAGTTGGATTTATGGTAGAGATGCATACGCCACGTCCCACCCTTAGGCAAGCCTTCGTGGACAATATTCCCAATGAGGTCGTAGGGTGCAGACTCCAGTCCAAATGCCTCACCAAAATCCACAGACAAAACAGGGAAATTCACAATCGTAGGATTCTTCTCAATGAAGAACGTGTTTTTTGTGAATCTCCGAATGTAGAGAATTAGAAAGGGTGGAAGGGACGTTACTTGAAATCGCTTGAGAGAACTGTCCTTGTACGTGTTGTACTCCTTCTCTGTCGTCCCGTTGAATTTCGTCAGGAGTGTGTAGAGGTTCACCTGGACAATATCAAAGTTCAACTTAAAATCAGAGACAACGCTAGCAAGCCCAAACGAAAATTCTGGATAATCCTCTTACCTGTGGTATGATATTTTCCATCATCTCATTCTTGAAGAGGGGCGTTGGTGGTAGGTCGCAGGTGAGATAGAGAAAAGACGTCTCTTCCACTTCCTCTTCTTCCTCTGCCTTATCTTTCTCAATTTTCCGAGTGTAAATCTTCATTCTTCCTAGAAATGTCTTGTTGATTATGCTCGAATTCCGTTTCCTGAAAAAAATGACAAAAATTACGGTGAGTCTCAGTCTTTATGTTGCAAGTATAGTAAGGATGATTAAGGCTTTGCTTACTTTGTTCCATTGAGTGCCTTGTGAAGAGCATTGAGAAACCAACTAAGGAAAATGATTGGGTCTCCCTGCTGCGTGATTTGAAATTGCTTCTTGGANTGCAAGTATAGTAAGGATGATTAAGGCTTTGCTTACTTTGTTCCATTGAGTGCCTTGTGAAGAGCATTGAGAAACCAACTAAGGAAAATGATTGGGTCTCCCTGCTGCGTGATTTGAAATTGCTTCTTGGAACAGAGCACAACTGCTTGAAGCATCTCATGTGGGCTCACATGGACTTTAAAATTACGTGGATTCCAAAGTTTTCGCATTAGCTCACCAAATCGCTGCACAATCAAGAAGCTAACCAGAAAGAGAATTAAAAGTAGAAACGAATTTTGGACTAATTTGTATTATTAAAATGTTCGCTTACCTGTTCTCACCAGGTGGGCGCTTGATAGAGGCATAATTCTCTTCTCGCAAGAGGTAGTCTCTCAATGGTTTCACGTGACAAAGTGCCTGGAGTACGACGTTACAGTAGTCATTAGCCTTGATATTATTTAGACCCACGACACCAGGGAGATACATTGACCCATCTATTGCTCGAGATTCCTGACATGTAAACCAAAAAAAATTTCTTGTACTACACTGTAGCCACCAGAATTTCATGTGGTACAATCAATTTTACCTTAGCCACGTTGTCAAGTGCAGAAATGTAGGGTTTACTGAAAATCGGATTCACGACGTACTTTATGTCATCCAATGAAGAATCTAAAAGCATATAAAACAATTTCCTGTATTGGCTTCGTGTAAGAGTCTAGATTTGACTGGAGTTACCCAGGGTGTTTTAAGCACTGCTGTTCCGTCCGTTAATGGACGGAACAACAGTGCTTAAAACACCCTGGACTTACCAATGATTTCATAATTGTCGGGTAGACAATAGAATTTGAGCGTATGCAGATTGAGGTAGACATGATGGAAGTCCCCAACGGAGTGAAGATAGGCATGGGTAGATGGACCACGACCTTGGAAATACTTCCCACAGACAAGACATGCATATACATTTATTCTGGACAGGGTAACTGAGCAGAGCTTCTCAAAATCGAAATCAAGTACACTTCGGTCAATCGTATCCAAATAGGGACAGAGTCCTGGAGAATTAAACAATCGAATTGCAAAATATAATTAAACTCATTCATGAGTAAATAACACAACAAATCGTAAGTAAAATTAATCAAATTACGTGGTTGTGGTTTCTGAAGCGTTTTTTTCAAGGGAGCCTTGGTGGACTCTTCATCTTCATCCAGGTCACCTTCCTCGACCTTCAACTTCTTCCGTGGTGGTTTCTCATCCACTTCTGCCATTTTCAAGGTGCAGGTGATCAACACTCACTCTGATTTAATTGGACAATAGTATTAATTAACTGAACAAAACAAAACAATGACCGTTTTACGAAAAAAAAATCAGAGCCCGGAAAAAAAATTCTCTTTTTGTAATTCGCGGCTGACTCGCAAAAAACCATTTTCTCACTTATCTTACCGAACCTTTGCTTTCTCTTTTCGCCAGTTTTCTTCCACGGTTTTTCATTAAATTTCAATAGAAACCTTGCGACCTTAAGTCTGTTTTCAGCGTAGAATGGATTGGTTAGTATCATTTTTCCAAATTCAAGTTGGTTTGAACTCCAGAGGTCACTAAAGGTCAGCCACTCCACCTCCCGAATCTGGACAAGCGATGCGTAAATAGAAAGCTCTTGACTTGATCCCATAATATGGTAAACTTGACCTTCAGTTGACCCTTCTGAGCTACAAAATGGACGCTAGGGGTTGCCCAACCTCATACTGAGTGGTAGATGACCTCTGGCGGCCATTTTCTGGGCTAAAAAGGTCAATATATTTTTGGAATCAGAGAACTGAGAGGTTTCGTTGACGCATCGCCTGTACAGGTCCGGGAGCTTGGAGTTGCTGACATTTAGTGACCTCCGAAGGTCAAACCAATTCGAATTTAGAAAAATGACCCTTCCCCAATGGATTCAACACTGAAAACGGAATTATGGCCACAAGATTTCTTTTGAAGTTAAATAGCGTCAATTTTCTAATGTTAATGGGCCGAGGTCCTTTCCAGAATTTTAAAAAGAGAGAATAAGTTAAACCATGTTTATGAATTTATAGATTTAGGGACTACCGACGGTTTTTAAGCTTTCGCTCAGAATTTACTTGCGACTGGGATCCACAACTTTTGGGAAAAGTCATTCAGCAAAAAAAATCCTTCGAAAATAAGATTCGCTGATCTCGAAGTACAAGAAATTTTGAACCTCGCCTACAAAAATCAACCTAAAACTTTTGATATTAAATCAAATATCATTAGCGTATTCCTTATTTTGTTCAGTGGACTAGGCGCTGCAGTGCTTCTAATTACTCTTGAATTCCCGTTTCAATTCTTTACAAATTCCTAAAAATTCTTCATTTTGGAGTAAAACTCCAAACACGTTCGCTATAAGGGCTCCTAGGTGGGGTGATAACGAACCAACGACGCCACCATTCTTATTCGCTGTGTTCCTATGGATGGCAAATAGTTTATTCAATATGAGGACCCGAGTACTACACAACCTGGCGTTGGGAAGCCAATTGTCTGGTGTTAAGAAAGAACCTGCAGAGCGTTTGCTATCACCACCCCACCATACGGTACACTAATAAATCTTCCAACCAAAAATTCATCAAAATTAGTTCTTCTAGTGTTATGTTATAAATAACATTGATGCGTCGTTTGGAATTTGATTTGGTATTCTCCAGGCCCCAAGTACAAAGTTAAATCACCTTTTTACTTGGGGTACAAAGGTGAATCACCTTAGGTGAAGTATTCCTCAGACGGAACAACCGTGGAAATGTGTATGGCTTTGAATATTCCAAAATGCAGGGTTCATAAAGGGCAATATGCTGCCCTATTGCCAGTGACCTCTGAACTCCCACTTTGGAGTCACTGTCAGCCAAAAATATAAAAAACTTCATTTGGAAGCTGAGAAAACCTTTTGTTTTAATTTTTTGGCTACCATAAATTTGGAAAACAAGAGTTCAATTTTAATTGAACCTATTTTCGACAACTGCACGAAAAGCTGAATACTTTAGCCGTTTTAAACTTTTTTTATCTCAAGGAGTTTATTTTTAATCGTCGCCTCAAAATTGTCCTTCTACCATTTCGAAAATCTCTCGTAAAATGTACACTGGAACGGGAGTTGTACCACACTATTCATGGAGAATCGTGAGGAAGCAGGAAACTAAGAAGGAAGTTTTGGAAGATGCGCAAGCGACTGCTTTCTCTTATATCACTCCGGCCGATTCCGGCTCACTCAGGAATACCCAGTATGAAAGTAGACAGGATGAAGATTTAGAAAAGAAGTGGAGCAGGAGCTAAAGACTTTCAGTCACTCTTCCGTTGCCACTCACTTCAGCCGGACGAGCAGTTCTTGACTCTTCCCTTTCCCTTGACTTGCTTTTTCCTTCAAATTAACTTTCACTTTCTAATTAGATTTCATGTTAATCTACAAGTTAGGAATTTCTCATCAATAATATCCTCACTGGCCCCTTCCCATTACTTTTACCCTTTCTCCTTGCGGCTCTTCTTGAGGTAAGAAAAATTTCACTTTTGTCTTATAACTTTCTCCAACTTCTCTCCATTTCATCTTCTACTCATCAAGCAAACAAACATGAACAAGATGAGAGAAGAGAAGATGAGAGAAAGTTTTTTAATTTTGGAAATCCTTCTCTGTCTTTATTACTCTGATCCTCTTTTTTATTACAACAGCCCCACATCATATAATTTGCAACTCCATTTTATCAAACTCACTTCATCGCCCTTTGTTATTTAGCTGTGAAAAAGAAATGCCGAAAGGCTTCCTGCGCTGTAAAAAAAATTTTTAGCAAAATACTAAAATGAAAATAAAAAAATTCCGCTCTGAAAAAATTAAAACGAACATCAACCTAAAATTTTTTTAACCACTCCAATTTCCATAACATTTTCCATTGCTGCTACTGGTAGAGGCTGAAAAATCCGTCAAAATTTTTAGAAGATACCCTCGGATGGAATTAAGGAGCATTTTTTTTTTTGGAAGCTTGATTTCCCACAAGACATTAAGACCATTAAAAATCTGCAAACTTGCCCAAAGTTTTTAAAATGTGAGATTAAAGAAAAATTAAAAAAAAAAAACTTGAGTGCTCCAGAAGCCACTAATGGAAAAGCGAGAGCTGAGTTATTTTTCGGATTGGATTTCTCGGTAGGTTTGAAGAATTGAAGCCTTGAGTGCTCTATTTCATAAATTAGGGGGTTTCCAACGGGTTGAAATTAGAGCAGACCTTTAATTACTCCAATTCAATTTCTGAGTATAATTCCCTGTGACAGAGGGATTGGGTGGGGAGAGTAGCAAAAATCCATTAGTATTTAATCCCAATTAAAACTCTTCTACTCTTCTGATCCTCTGACGCTCTTACGAAATTCGAGTAGCAAAGAAAATGAACATGGAGATTCACTAACACCCCCCTCGCCTGGAAACTCTTAATGACAGACTTATGTGGTTGACCATTTTGGTTTCTGTGGTTGGCATTCATTAAACCCAAGCCCGTTCTGTTTGAACTCATTTATTTTTTAACATCCATGACTCAAGGCTCCAAAATTACTGGTCCATAGGAGTCTAGAGTAAATCTGAATAATGGGAAACAATGAGATAAAGGGAAGACCTTTCACTCTTCCATTGTTGATTCTAGACTTGAGAAAACAAAAGGAGACGAGTTATAGGGCGTGAAGGATTCTGCATTGTGTATATATTTGTCCATTGAAAGTCATGGGGCATAAGCAGAGTGTCTGAGGATATTTCACACGTTGTTTGCAAATAAATCCTGGGCTTGGGAGGATACGTAGTTCCGTATCTCTGGGTTCTGACCTTTTTCTTATCAAAACTTCTCCTTCATTTTTTTTTGCAATTGTAAAAGTGTTAGACTCAGAAAGAGAGGTAGTAGTAACTGACTAATAAAGAAATGGTTAGTGTCTTTTCTTGAATTACAATGGATAAATACATGGAGACCCCCAA